>JBBPMH010000607.1:0-20594 GCA_038090235.1 Pulveroboletus ravenelii
TACGATCAGGTGAGGCTCGTTGGCCGTCCACAGTGCCGATTTGAGGGCTGATGCTGAGAGATACAGTCACCCGAAGTCGTTCCAGTGTGCTATCGAGTCGCGCTCAGCAAAAGCGTTGGAGCTGATCGAACAAGACCATGTTCTCTAAAATCGTCCATGTTTTACCTTGATCTAGTTTATTAAGTCGTCTACTGACGAGGTGTAAGGTCTGTCTAATTAAAAAAGTGTCGCTACTGTCCTATGGGAACTGTAATAAATCTGGGGATATGGTGAGTGCGGTTCCAGCCCCGGGTCATGTGGTGCCACGATGAACTTCGTGGACGCCATGTGTGACACCCAGGACGTGGAACGTGAGTACAGTGCATATGTGCCACCCGGCCGGAGCTGAGTACTGGGGGCTGACAGGGGGCGGCCGCGATATATCACATGAAAATCGAAATGCAAAGGAAAAGTCCCCAATCAGCTGCACCGCGTCAGAATCTAAAGCCCGGGTAACAATTCCCGCTATCTGTGAAGACTGTGGTCTCTTCCTCAGTAAATCACTGCAATATAATTTTCTTCTCCATTACACGTAGTGGCCGTTCGTAGAGGCCGTTCAACGCCCGATTTCACTTCGTGGATAAGACGCCTGCCAGGTAGACGGTGTCGTGTTGGCTTCCTGTGGTGCCTGAATGGCGTGACTATCTGGGTTCTTCAATCAGAATGATCACTGACATACGTAAAGATTACAATAGTCCGAATGGAAGCTATATGTCAAGACGCCGCATTGCGTTTGCATCCAACCTCATCAAAGCCCCACCCCCATCCGACGCGGAGATAACCGGACAAACATATCGTCCGTCGTGTGTATGACGCCGATGCTGCGCGGATGCACACGAGGCAGACGCCATCCTTCTGAATCCCCCTCCGCAGGGCCAAAATCAAACGAGTGAAGCAATATAACCGTCAGAACCTTAATCTCGTACACAGCCAGCCATCTCCCCTTGCACTGGGAAATCTGGTTAGCATGGCGAGGTGACTGAGAACAGAGACGTGTTACTCACGATGTGTCTGCCACCACCCAGCGAATGGAATGGATATCCTTCCGTCTGCGTGCGTTTCCTTTGGTACGGCTGCTGCGCAAAACGGTCGACCACGAACTCCTCCGGATTCGGGAAGACTGTTGCGTCCATGTGGGCAGCGCGGACGTTTCCAAACACAAATTCATCCTTCTTTATCGATATCATCCCATCCTTTGTCGTCAGGTCAAAGTCGCAGTTGGCCTGGCGTATCCCGGCATGCAACCCGGTGAGCCTTATAGTCTCCATGATCGCGGATGTGAGTAGCTTAAACGAAGGATCGTCCAACTCGCTAGGGTCGGCTGCAAGCAACGTCTCCAAGCTACCAAACTTTTCGATAGCTGAATCGATCTCTGCTCGGACGCGTGCAAACGCGTCGGGGTCACATAGTAAAAACGAAAGCAGAAAGGAGGAGTTGCTCAGTGTATTGCTGTGAACTCCCCACAGGAAATTCAGCACCAACTGGGCTCCTTCCCAGGACTGGATGTTATTGTCCTTGAAAACCTTCATGAACCCGCGGGAAAATCGCTCGTCACAGTCAACGACCTCCCCTCGGCGCAAATAATCCCTGAGAGAGTTCAAAAGTCGAATTCGTGCTGCGTAGGACGGCCAGAACCATAGCAATGTCCTTGCGAAACGGTAGGGAACACTCTGGTTGAGGGTCTGGAAATCTCGGTAGGTGTCACTGGGGAAGGCACCTCCGAGAAGGACGAGATTTGTTGCAGTATAAAGAGGCTCGTTGGTAAGCTGCATTAGTGAGATTGGCCTCCTATTTTCCTGAAGAAGGTTGGTGATCTGGGATAACAATACGAGACCGAACGTCTGCGTGGTCCGTCCCAGAGAGTTTTGCGACAAGCATCTGTCAACAAGTGGATATAGGTCACGGATCATGACTTGATGGAGGTGAGCATAGTTGGCTATAACGCCAGAAACGACACGGAACATTTCGATGTGCATGACATCATTACGAAGGAACTGCGGAGGAGCCGAGAAGACGGAAGAGATGGCGTCGCCTGAGGAAACAACTATCAGCCTCCAAGAGCCAAGAGACACCCGGTACACGGAACCGTATCGCTGTCTGGTTTGCTAGTTTATTAATCAACGGATGCTCGAGTCATGTAAAACCTACTGGCATCGGGAGAGAAATTTGCAGGGGTTCAGCGCATACAACAGTCCATTGTCGTATCCCGCAAGCAAGCTCGGCACTTGAGGTGGAAGCTTCGACGCATCGAAGGACATGCGATTACACGAAAGGCATAGGAATACATAGGCGGCGACGGCAGCAGCGATGGAGAGGATGAGCAGATGCATGTTGATCTGCATTCAAGGGGCGAGAGGCGTGCATCTATTTATTCACCCGGCCATGTATGACATTCTGCACTGATGCAGTGTTCGCCTGTGCATGGTTACTCTATCCGGATCTTGAAGAGAAGGATTATCACCAAATATAGAAGACTGTCTCTAATGCTCCGAAGTTCAGCGATACGCATCAGCCTAGCTTGAGAATGTGAGCCATATCCTGTACTTTTTCGAGGAGCGACTTACTTAACCCATTTGTTTTTGTCTATCTCCTCGGCGCGTCGGATCGGCAATGCTGAGCCACCGTCGGGACAATCCAATTTGAGTCATCTGGTGCTGCTCTACCGGGCTATGCGGCGTTCAGAAGGCGATGGAGCTCAATTGAGCGTGGGGATGCTGAGCGGACCACACAACTCCGTGTGCACGCCATTGAACTAGGATTGGTGGAGGTGATCCTTCTCCGCCACGAAAGGACATCCGACTTCCATGGAAAAGCGGTGAAGCAAACCTAGCAAACATGCTTCATAAAGGGCTGGACGACACAAAGTAGACTCGTGACCAGTCCGTCTAAAAGAGGCAAGCAGGCTCGACGGACTGGTCACGAGTCTAGACACAAAGGTCTGACGTCAGTACTCAGGCACAAACTCTGCGAAACGGGCCCTCCCCCCGGGAAGGGGTGTCCACAGCAAGCTGAACCACCCCCGTCTGTCTGTAACACATCACATTGTGTCCGCGGGCGGGAAGGGCGGTAGTGCGGCGATCTTGTAAGTTTGTGGATCTGAACTGCCCGTCAGCTATCAAGAGATTTGATGACACAATCTAGGTATTTCCAACGTCTAGGACCCGGTCAGAATACTTAACGTCACCCGTTCCCCCCGGGTTGGACTGCAGTGCTGTGTGGGTATTGCCTTAGTTCCACCATGCTGTAACCTTTGAACACGCTCACCGAGTTACCATGGCGTATCAGTGTCTTCGTGCGCATGCCGTGATTATTGCATTGAGCGTGAGGAGCGGCACCGTCCCCCAGCTGGTTTGATAGCCTAACACCGCTGATAGATTTGTATATAAACATTACGACACCGTCAGAGATACAAGCCGGGCTTCATCCCGACGACCACGATCCTCTCCGATGATGCAAACACTACACCTCTGTTTTGACTCGACGTGTTGATAACCAATGTTCCGCAGACTCATGCAATACTTGCATGGCTGATGACACAAGCATCACCTTCGGGACTGAGAATTTCAGATTATTACACTGGATGTGGAAGTAAAAACACGTTGGATAGTCGGACCGGCGATAAGTCCAGTCGAGCGAGAGTGGTGGCGGCCCGTGAGTGTCCCAACAAGGAATAATGACACCGAGATGAACCTTAGACAACCACGACTGCTATCTCCGAGCGACAGCATTGCTTCACTACTGGCACTCACGGTGACTGCGCCTCGTGTGCCTGGTCATATGATGCACGGCCTAGCTTCTTTAAGGCTTCCAGTTCCATCGTGCCAGGCAATCACGACTGCTACCCGCCAGCGACAGCATCGCCTCACTGGCACGGCGACTGCGCCTCATGTGCCCAGTCATATGATGCATGGCCTAGCTTCTTTAAGGCTTTCAATTCCATTCTCAACAGCTATTCCTGTACTAAATGTTTGCAGAGCTGCAAATACACTGCTGCAAGACGTTATTAGGGGGCATTTCGGGGGATGGACTATTGGAAATGGGATCCTTCAACTGTCCCTACATCATCAAAACCGGGGGGATTGTGGCAAGCTGTGCATATATCAGATTAGATGGGATTCCATTCGTGCACAGCTCATCACGAAGCTGGCATCCGTCCACTTTTGGAGGAGTACTACCTGATGGCCACATAGCTGAGTGAACTCATAGCCCGTTGCTAGTGATACAGCAAATCCTCATATAGATCTTCTTAAGATGTGTCGTCTGTTTCAGAGTAGTCCACTGAGAAGTTCACGACCAGCGACCATAACTCTGCGACAACACTTTTTGTTTTCAGCCCTTCCCAGTTGCTAAAGAACGTTCGATTTTGTGCTTGAGTAAACCGAAGCGTCTCTGGCTTATTTGTTGGCCTATGCTGCTGGCTGTGGGCTCCCTCGGGGCTGGGAGGCGGTCCACCATTGTGAGGCAACATTTTGACACAACCTGGCAACCTGAGGTTTCGATCAACGGCCGCCACCATAATCCCTGGTATGCTTCGGGATTCGGCAGCACTGCCTCTCCTTAGGGATTGGGTACCATTGTTGTAGCGCCACTAGGACCAAACATGTACAAGCCACACCCGGCCTAGGGGGGGTCAATGCCACATAACGATCGTATCACTATGAGATTACTCATATAATAGAGTAGTAGGGTATATAGCAGTAGACGACGCTATAGGAGTACCCAGCTCGAATCCCTCGACTGGGTCCCCCCTTATCTGTCTGAGCCCGTCTAAGTTCCCTCGCCTATCGCTCAGCAACAACCATCAATGACCCTCACCCCGACTACCGGGTTCCGACATTGGACGTAGGTGCGAAAAATGAGACATTCTGATTGCCATTGCTGTGTGCACGCCATGCTGTGCGCTATCCGGGGAAGACGGGAAGGTTGCCCCGGTTGCAGTTGACCCTTGACCTATGGAAGGAGATTCAAGCTTCAAGCTTCTTCTGTTGCAACCTCGTCTATTGACCTCCTCGTCGCGTGCAGAAGGACGGTCGAGTTGCCGCAACGAGAGATCTTCGGACCAGAAAGCGAGGCAGCTCCCACGCCTTTCTTTTCAGAGCGCCTCGCACCGGCTGCGCCCTCAAGTCATCAGCTTGCTCTCGAGCTTTGTCGCACCCACCACACCACTCCCAGGCGCCTCCGCTCACATCGACGCCACCTCACAGTGCCCAGACACTAGGGTCCAGACAGGATGCCTGCATGGCCTTATCCGCGAGGGTAGCCGCCCACCCTTGTGGCTCCCTCATCAGCCCATCAGGAGACCCCTAGGCCGAAATGCTATGCGCTTGCCCACCCGCTCTCTCCTATCATACTCGGATCCTTGGCCAGATGTACACACATCTCACAACAAACATTTTATTATCCTTCGCATGCTACGAGCCAAGCCCAATCCATGATTCCACAGAGCACTAATATCACCATGTACATGTGTTGGAGGTCCCCCACGTCGGTGGTTCTTGGTACTGTCACACCTCAAACCTTATCAGAGAAGTCAAACTCGCTATCCGGATCATGGCCCACGCTCCCAGCCGACCGCAGTCTCTCGCAAGTCTGCCCAGTGTAGTCGTGATAGAGCCGAGAAAGGAAATGTTATGACAAGGTTTGGGTTATCTTGAACCAGGATCGTTGAGTGGTTTGTTCTCCAATCAGCTTCTCTTTTTGGTAGCTGACTATCAAGGGCGAGATCGCAGCTCTGTGGACTGCGCCTGGACTTCAAATTTGATTTCTGCGTTTTCATCGGTCCCAAATCAACACCGTCGCTCGTACAACCAGTACAGGTTTTCAATTCACCAAGCACTGCGGCTGCATGACAGGACGCAATGAAATATTTAAGAGAACCCGTACTTCACGGATATCCCGCTGATTTCTATGGCACAACTCGCCTCGTCGTCCACTGAGCAGGAAGTCCAGGCCTCGATTACACTGATGGGACAAATTCGTATTGGCAACTATGCCACAGGTGAGTAAGGCAACCTGAGGGGGGAGAATGTGGTGTTTACAAACTGCTTCAGTCTCCGCATTGACGTTCATGCTATACGACATCATTATCAACCTGAAAATAGAGGTTTTTTTCACCATGCTGCTATGTGGGATAGAAACAGACGTGTCACCACTAGATGGCGTTGGTCTGGAGTTATCGCCATAATGGCAGTCCTGGCAGCCCACGCTACTATTTTTGTAGAGCCGGGCATGTCCTTGTCCATCTACTTTTCATTCTGGCTCGGTATTACGGCCTCGTCTTCTTAGGGTGCGTTGTGTTGTATCTACAGCTCTATCCACTGAATTTATTGATTTAACCAATACAGGATCATGTTCACCGGTATGCTTCCTCTTACTTAACTGCTGCACGACTGATGTTAGATAGTCAACAATACCACAGGACTCTCAGTCACCGTGTGCTACAATTTTTTTGTTCCCAGCGTTGTTTTCACACTGACGCAAGGCACAGTTGTAGGTTTCTGCTTCCGTAAACACATTGAACGGACACTACTATTCCAATTCAGCTGCAAGGGATATTACTATTACCTTATTCTGTAAGGGCAATAAGTACTGTGATCGATACATCGCTGACCAGTCATCCACCTTCTAGAGCAGGAACAGTCTTGTACGTGACCATTGTCAATATCATCCTCGCCATGAGGATCAATGCACTGTACCGAGGAAACCGTTATTGCAAGGGATTCCTTCTCTTCTTGGTTGTTGGTGAGTTGCACCTTCGTGGAGCATTGAGGCCGTCTCAACCAACTTTTTAGGAGAATTTTTGGTTTGTGGTCAAGTTCTGTGTGCCCAGCTTAGCTTACTGTGCACCCCACGTCGCGCTAGGTAGAGTTTTCAGTATCTGTCGTCATGGCCGTGCATACCACAGCTGAAATAGTGAACCCTCCACTTGGCTTCCCGTGGCCGGGGTGTACGATGCGCTCGCATGCCACGCCCTCTCTCACCCTCGCGAGCTGGTAAGCCAAGGGAGGTTTTTGGTTGTTCGCAATACTGATAGAAACGTGAAGGCTGGTAGCGCTTCTTGTCTCCAGTGAGCCAACATGACCCGCGTTGATTCCACGTCCTGACGTACCTGTTTAGCCATTTTTTTCATCATGACTCTGAAAAACATTCTCTTCAACAATCGCGAAGGTATTTTGTCCTTGAAAGACATGTTGAAGTTGTGCCCTAGAACGAGGGTGCTCCTGTACGATGGGATCACCTTTTATTTCCTGTGCGCAGTCGTTTCCCCTTCGCCCTCGACATCTCATACAAATCTGGTTATCTAGAACGTTCGGTAAGGCGGTAGCCACACATGGGAAAGAAATTCGAACTCTTACCTGGGCCACCCGACAGTTATCATGTTGACCACGACCATCGTCCTGACAGTCATAAAGAATCAGTTGACCGTCTTACCCATTTTGTAAGCTCCATGTTCACAACATTTGGCCGTTTTCAGGACCTGATTATTTTTACAAACGACACGCAGGCTGCTCATTGCAATGTACTCCTACTGTGTGAGTACCCGCGATATATATAGCATGCCTCGTTGCATTCGTGCCCTAACCAATTCACTCCGTCAAAATAAATAAATAAACAAATATAGGCCTCTCGGCTCATTTTCAACATTAGAGGGGTTGAGGACGGGAACTCTCTTCTGGATGTCCCAGATGATTCAGATACACTTCCGTCGATAATTTTTCTGACGCCGTCTGAGCCCGACGGTGAGGAGCCCGTGGCATCCTCGTCGCAGGTCTAGCCTAAAGAGGTTGGGGGTCGATCATCAATATCGCCCCCAACGCCCTCGGTTCAAGCCACGTTCGTCCAGCGAGTTGACCCTATTGGCTTTCGTTTAGTGGGACAGTATCATTTTCATTTTCCCATTGATTCGTCTAGCCCGGCCCATTCCACTCCCATTCCCATTCCTACCGTAATTCCTACCGTAATACCCCTAGTCTGATTAATTCTGAGACCCTTTTCCCCACTCTCTTCCCTCCTGTTTTTTGTTTCCTGACTTGATATATATACATACGCCTTGAGTTGGACCCTGGGTACCAGTGGCCCCTTCCTGTCGCAGGGCGGCCTTGCCTGTCGCTCGTGTTTCCCTTGATCACGCTGGCAGATCTCTTCCGCCCTCAATCGCCCTCAATTTGGGGATATTATGTTCTCAGGGAAGGTCATCACGACCGCGTCCGTTGAATGGCCCTAATAGCGAAGGAAATGATGGGCGCGAGATGCATTTGGTTACGAACCCGCAGGCCCACGTGCTCAAATACCGGACCAGAGGGAAATGTTCCCACTGATGCCGCCCTTGCCTTGCAGTCTCACCCAGCTTCCAGGCAGAGCCGTAGTGGGTTTGTCCATTCTCTCATCATCAATCGGATTTGGCAGAGCAGTTAATAATTTCGACCGAGCATGTCTACGATGGAAAGGATCATCAAGGACAACGTGCCGGTGACAATGCGAGCACACGGTCAGAGCGGTTCAGTTATGGACACAATAGGATGCGATACCAAACATCGACAGGTCTAAAACGTGGCAAACGAGAACGGAACAACAGTGCAGGGCCCCTTGACAACACCTACGAGTGCTGCAGTTCAGCCATGCTGTTTCCTTATCATCCGACTTGAAGGGATGTACAATTGTTCCTTCCACGGATCACTTGCCTCTTGGTCTTCATCAACAGCCCGTTTCCTCGCTCCCCGCTGGTGTGGATGAGTATGAATCAACTCAATGCCTCGCCTCATCAGCATGGTCGCCACGCACCCCCGTGGCTGGCTTGCTCATCGCCTCTTCCTCAGGAAAAAATTGTTCGCTCTTGTCCTCCCCGCGCTAGTCGCCCGATCGTTTCCGCTTTCCTTTCCGCTTCTTCTTTGGCTCCGACGGCGTAGCCACACCCTCGTCCCCGCTTTCGGCTTCAGCTCTGATCTTCTTGCTCCTGTTCCCGGTCGCCCCATCCAAACTTCCCTTGTCCACTCGAGAGCTTGCTCGAGCGGAATCCCAACGCTCTTCTGCCGGCTTCTCGGCTTGTATGCGCAGCCCCTCCATCTTTGCCCTCTGTCACGACAAAGACATAAGAACCGCATACACAAACAGCAGGGATGATGAACCTCGAGAGCCTCCTGTCATCGTTTCTTTTCCAGTCTCTTCGAGAGGGCAGTTTGTGCCTCTGAAACTCTCTTTAAGCAGTGAGATGTACGTCTGCTCGACGCAGCATGCTCTCCCCACACTTCTGACGTTGGTTTGCAAGTTCCACATTGTAGTGCAAGAACGGGGATGGGTCCACCGAAAAAAATAATATACTGAACATCATATACGGGTTAGTGAGTGGGCCGGGTTGGAGGGAGAACATACCGTTGAGCATAGCTGGCCTGCGCGAGTGCCTACTCAAGGTTTTTCAGCGTCCGCTGAGCAGGACCGAGTCCAGACAAGTGTTCTGCTGTCTTTTGTTGAATTATGGCAATGTTGTATACGATTGCCTTGCCGTTCAGTTGTATATGGAGTGCCTAAGCCAAGTATCAAATAAGCCTCACTGTCCATGGTACACCCAGGGGAGGGACACCCTCACCGTCTGTATATATTTCAGCGCGGTGTTCATGCTCACCGACGACTGTTCCTTAGTGGCTTTGGCGTACCAGGGAGCACATTTTGACCATTGTAAAACTTGATGGAAGCAGTTTCGTACTACAGACTCCAGATAAGCGCCCAATGGCCAACGTAGTCCGACCCCATTACTCACGCGCATGGTAGCAGTGATCCATGTTCGTTTAGACACTCTCATTGTTGACCGTCTCCCGAATTTTCGCAAACGCGTCAAACGCTTCTCACAAGTTCCTCGGCCATCGCTGCGCGTTGTCAGCTGCTGAAACGGAGGACACACTGCTTGTTTCACTAGCGCATCCTTTGCGACTGCAACGGCGAAACCTTGAGCACCCACAGCGGAGGGGGTCCAGCTGAAGGGCCTTGTGGTGCACTTCGACCACACGTTGGAAGTTCTCCTTCTTTTCGGGTCAGGATCTCGGTCATCCTGACCGTGGGTGTACGGGATCCATCCGGCGGCATAGAGAGAGTAGACGTCACGAGTATAGAATGCGCAGAGGTTGAGGTTGGCATTTTGGGCGACAGACACCTGCTTGAGCAACTCATGAACCTCGTTGGGTTGGCCGATAATTTGCAAGCATCCGTGCTTGTCGAATCTTGGCTATTTGGACTATCAACAGCGTGTTTCGAGAGAAAATCGTATAAAAAGGCTGACCGTCGATACACTATATGGTACTGTTGGATGCTTCCTTGGCCATTGCTCCCCACTATCCCGGTATACCCTCGCAAGATTGTACAGTATCGACGTCGACATGGCTTTCCCCATCCTCTGCGCTGAGAGTTGCAGTATTCGTCAGCGCACCTCCATACATAGTCCTGCCTTCCATGCGTTTTAGGGCACCGAGATTGCTTGGTAGCCGATGTTCAACCTGACAACCTGCCGCACTCACTTATGAGGTATCACGGAAAGCTCTGATAGTCTGTTTCATGTTGTCTTCCTGCCATAAACACGCTATGCCGACGTGGATCCCCATAGATCAAGCACGTCAGCTGGATTGGGATCGAGGTTCGTGTTGACCTTTTGACCTCCTAGTTGGATGTTGATCGACCATCCAGTGCCGTTCGTTGAGTCATTCATGACAGCGAATACCATACAAATGGAGGCAAATGTAGGGCTTTCAGAGTGTCAGTGTTTGGCTATCCGAGAGTTGACATTGTGGGACTGCACGGCGCCGGCAGCCAGGTCTATCTCCTTTGGTGACTAGAAGACTGTCCGACCACGTGCTCTAGCCAAATAGACAACAACGTTAGCGCTGCCGCCCTGTCGGTCCCGCTTGGCAATGCATCTCAGCCAGATTTGTGGTGAACACGTCCTCCACACGGTTCGTCTCGATCAACTCCTCCTGCTTTTGCGATTGCTTTGCCCTTGAAGGATGATTTCCTCCTTGCTCAGCCTTCCCCCGTCGGCAATCCCCCTCGCACATTCGACAGCGTGCCCCCAGTCGTCTCACTCACAGACTCGACACCAGATCGGGCAACGTTAGCACTGGCCAACGGGAGCACATGCTGTCTGTCATCTCCCACAGACTCAACACCGGACTTGGACAAGGTCATTGTCGACGTGGCTGGACCTCGTACAAGTACTGCACAGGCAGATCGTGCACCGTCAGTCATCTCGCTCACAGATTCAACGCTGGACCTCATGCAAGTGATTCTACACAGGTGACGTTCGGAAAATCAGCTGTTCGCGGCTAGCTCCGGCCACGTCCGCAGCAGCAACCGAAAACACCAGCCCTGAGGCTGGCATTGAACACTCGACCCGACTGACCGACGCCGACACCACGCACACCGCCAACGGCAACCATCGCCTACCTGACGCCGACGCCAACCCGAATACCGATACCGATCTCGACGATCTACTGTCCAACTCTTCCTCTGACTCCTTTGAACTTAGCCCTCGTACTCCCACCTCTCGACTCCACAACATGACGACCAGAACTACAGGAGAATATCAGCAGAGCGCCCCGACCAAACCTCCGACGTTACCCCAGAAGCGCTGCGCCAGTGGGAATTGGGGTGTCATCGATATTTCCTCCACAGACATCGCGGACGATGCACAAGTTAAGCACGCTGCCTGGGACTTACTCGACCCTCGAATACAACAATAGTACCTGCTGAACACTCGATGCCCGAATGCTCTCTCGTTTGTCGCATTTATGGATGACGTACGCACCAGCTGGCCGCCCTCTGATTGGGCTTCCACGCTGCATCGAAAGATTGTTTCGTCGCCTCAAGGCTCCCGCCTCTTCTACGAATGGGGTACACAGGTATCGTATTCGTAGCGTAAAGATGGATAGAAGGGGGAATGGTGGAAGAGGGGGGAAGGGCGAGATGTTCTTATCTACGAGCAACAGTCTACCTTATATACCCATCGGTGGGGAATGACATCGATGTACTTGTCGACTGGATTGCTGACTTGGACCACGTGCTGATGGAATCGCATGCATCTTGATCATCTCGATACTACTGTGGTCGGCTTCGTGTTATAGATTTCCCTTACCATTCCTCGCGGCCAGTCAATACTGACCCTTTGCTCGTGGCCGAGCTCCTTGAGTTTGGTCTTGACATTTACTTTCATCGTGGGCCGACATCCCTGCATCAGTCCCCTCCCCGCCCCCTCCTCAACTAGGTGTTCCCGCGTTGGTGCAACCGGACTGTGACGGTACTACCGCGCGTGTATTGCGGCTTGTCGTTCGGCTCAGCAACTATGGTTGCTTGTACCGCTGTCGCACGCGCAGTTACAAACGCGTTGCAAGAGTGCACTGCATGTTGCTGGGATTTAGAGCAAAACGCAAACCCCGTTATGCTGACCGTGTACTCGTCGCGCGCCGGGTCCCATAACTACCATATGACGAGTCATTGCAGCCGGCTGCCCATGGTGAAGACAGAAATGTCCTGCTGAGGTTGACCACTGACCTGCATAGTATCGAACGGATCCGGAAGGGCACGAACCGGAGACACGAGGTACCTATCTGAAACAGATATCAAGAATAAGGAAACGTGTTTACATAGCAGGTGGGGCGCATCACGAGTCAACTGAAACACCTTGTTTCTTGGTATTTCGACGCTCGACGATTTGTGTACCACTTAGCGAGGATGTCGTCCATGAATGCTGGTGTGTGGCAGCTCCGAGGAGTGACCGCAATAATGCTAACAATGCAGCAAGATCAAACAGCAGTCTTTGATACTGGTAGCACTTTCAGCGCGTGGGCGCTTGCTTTCCACCCGGACGGAAAGTATCTTTTGAATGGGGTTGACGAAGGGATTCACCAATGGCAACATGCAGACAGTCAAGAGGCCGAAAAGATGACAAGAATTGAAGTATATGCAATCGCTGTGTCTGGTGATGGGGAGTGGGTTGTGGTTGGGTCACTGCAAGGGGCGAAAGTGTGCGGGATGCCGAGACGCACGACAAGGTGATGAATGTGGAAGACACAGTTCGCGTGCCTGTGGCCGACGTCTCTCCTGATTCGACCCGATTCGCGTTGGGGTCGTTGGAAATGACAGCAAGCATCTGGAGCATCACGAGTAGGAAGAGACTCGTCGGCCCCCTCCGAGTCGAACATGAGAAGGAGGTCATCAGAATCCGTTTCTCTCTGGATTGCGACCGGATTTCCAGCGCCGAGTTTGTTGGCCGGATCCGTATCTTTGACAGCCACAGCGGAGACAGACTCATCGCCATCGACATTACCTTGCCCAGTCAGGTCTGGGTCACCCCGCTTGCATGGTCGGGTCAGTAGATATTCGCGACATCCTGTGACAACAAGGTTAGGTCATTCGACCCTTCTGATGGATCCCAGCTCGCAGAATCACTGGCCCTAGGTGATAACAAGCACGAACTCACGTCTCTCGCGTTAGCCCCCAACAGTAAATTCATTGCTGTCGCCACACTGCATGGAGTCTCACTCATGGACACATCAACACTGACTCTCATTGGATCTGTCATTGACGAGGGTACAGAGATACGATCAACGCTGTGTCCCTAGACAATCGCTTTCTTGCAGCTGGGGGCATGCATGGAAAATCATCGTTCATCATCTCCGGGACATCCTACCTGAGTCGTGGTTGATGATCACTTCCATCTTGTCTTATTTCCATGCTGACACTGCTGCAGCCACCATCGCCCGTCGCTTCTGTCCATCCCCACAAAGGTGGCGTATCGCCACTCAACCAATCGTCAGATATACGACCAGTGAGCTCCGCTACAGAAGCATGTGCAAAACAGGGTTTTGGCACTGACGACTCATGATAGGGTTACTCGGTATTCAAAATATTGTCATGGAGAAGGAGGGGCCCCGCTACAGATACGCCCGACCGACGTTCCGGAAAGTCGCGCCAACCTCCAGATCGTCAGCCTCCTTCCCGCGAGTCACCAAGCATCGACGTCCCAAATGAAGGGCCCTCGACGATGGCCGCAGCCCAACGCAAACCGGTGAGTACTCTTGCTTGATAGACGATTGGATGCAGTGTATCTAAGATATCATGTAGCGAACAGCGGCGGGGAAACGAAAGGTTCATCATCCCTCATATTCGTACGCAGAATGCTCATCTCCGCTCGTTACAGTTTCCACGAATTCCCCCTGCCCCTCTCCCCAACCAACAGGACCAAGAAGCTCCCCGTACCGAACAGCATGCTGCTCATCCAGGGATAACGAGCACGGTGTGTCTTCCGGTGACGTAGACTTCGTCATGATCGCTCACGTCTTCTTATGCTCAACAGGCTGGCGATCTGTCTCAGCCCACTGTGGGGGTCGATGTAACGGTGCGCGCGATTTCGCTTCGCTCACCTCGTTACGCTCACGGTGGATCAGCATCAGCAAGGATCGCGCAACGCCATGCTCATGATCAGGATATCGTTATCTGCATGGATGTTATGTGTTCGTTCGGGTGCACATGATGAGACAGACTGATCGCAGTGACTGTCATGTAAGGCTACAGGACATCTACTGAGCTGACGTGATGGCGAGGATGGATTGACTCTGAATAGCGTCGGTGTGTTCTCGTTGCTCTTTCTGGACCCATTCTAACCGTCCGACCCTACGTACAGTCATTCAAAAGACAACATTGCTTCAACGCGTCACACACGTTTGTGCTCCCACCCATCTATTTCATGCGCCGTTACTGGTGGTCCACTAGAGGGGGAACATGTCGCTGTGCGTTAACGACTTCCCCAATGTATTTCCAACGATGGAGGAGATGGACTCTTTTTTCTTCTCGTGACCCCCGAATAAGAGCGACCAGCGATGAATAAAGCTGGGTTCCCCTGCATACCCTAGAACAGGGCACTCTACACAAAGGAACCAACGGCCCTCATTGGAGTCGGGGCTGCGGGGTTGTGGGTGCGGGAAACGCCGGGGCTCTCCGCCACTCGAAACCTGCATCTCCGATGCACCACTTGATACGCTATCGATTCAGGGGGATAAGCCATCCGACGCGACAATCTCAAATCCCTGTCCGTGAGATCCGAAGCGTTTGCGGCACAGACGCCAAACGATCAGCATGCATTCAATAGTAACGTGTACCGAGAGTTCAGAGTCGAACCGTCGGCGCATGTCTGAGATTTCCACGAGTCTGGCCCTATGCGGTGTCATACGGATCACCATTCCCGTCCTCTGTTTCCAGGATCATCCTGTTGCGTATACGAAATAGAGTGAGCGCAACCTTTTGAGCGATGTATGGGGAAGTTCTTACCAGGTTTGTGTCAGGTAACTTGTCATTTTACTCGCGAATCAATACCCACATGGTTTGTCAGAACGGGAGGCCGATTAGGACTTGTTTGATAAATTTCTTAACCGATCTGATCGTGACTGCTTCCGCTTCTCTAAGCGCTCCATCTCGGACGGTCAGTTGTCCGATTCACTAGTTTAGTTTCATGAAATCGTCTTGCCAAGATCTCTGATTAGTGATGGAATCACGTCCACCCGCCGCGCAATCTCTCTCATCTGTCCCAATGAAACGGAGTCGGCCATGCCACGACTCTCTTCACCAGTCCTTTCTGCTAATCAATCGACGCCTGCTGACATCGTCCTTGCGCTTACTGACCATTTCCATGTGGTTTCCGGCCTTGATACCTATCGCGGGCTGACATCACTACTGGGTGACCCAGAGATTCAGACGGCGGTCAACTAAAGGCGGAGGATCGCCTGTCTGATGTATCCCTGATCAGTCTCCCCTTCTCGACGAGAGCGCTTGTGTGCAACGCTAGGAGACGTCGCTGACCGAGTTGAGAAATCAAATCCATGCAATCGATATGTGTTAGTCGTATGTGGACGGATGACGGGACACACCATGTTATATCGCGTGCCCAACCGGTGAGTTTGAGTGCTTGCGTTCGTAGTCTAATCGTCCTTGTGTGTGGTTTCGTATGTCTATATGCAGATCTAATGAGGTGTATAGCGCTGCACTGCCCCATCGCGGAAGGGTCGCATCTCTCTGGTTCGACCTACCCTCATTGTTGCCTCCAGGATAGAATGAGGCAGGTCAGCTGGCTTGGCGCACAGATCTTTCGAACCACATTATACCTCGAGTCTCCGGCCCATTGGCGGTGTTGGAAGCAACACCCAGAGGATCACCGGTTTGGACGCCAATCTAGAAAGAGTTGAGATATTCACCTGAGAGTAATATTGTAAATTTGATCCAGTTTTGTTACCTATAATAATCGGCAGAAGCTGAGATCAGCAAGAAAGTACGATTCTGTCTAGGGGTTGTGTGTCCCCGACACTGCTGTCTCTACAGTCTGGGTGTTAGTGTACCGAGCCCCGCAACCAAGATATCGCAGACTGCCTGGCAAGCGGGACGAGTCCCGTCGACGTTGGTTGCTCATTCACGTACCCGTCGCATGAGAGATCACCCGTATGGGATCCGAGTAAGAGTGGGGACCGAAGACAAGAGGCGCCTGGGTAAACAGACCAAAATTTAGGAACAATGCCAAGTGTTTATACAGCAAGTGTTCGCACCACGAGTCAACCGAAACACAAACACCTTGTTCCTTGACATTTTGACACTCGGCGACCCTAGTGAGGATGTCGTCCATGAATGGTGGTGCGTGGGAGCTCCGAGAAGTAGCTGTAATAACGCTAACAATGCAGTAAGACAAACCATTAGTCCTTGACACTGGCAGCTCTCACAATGTGTGGGCGCTTGCTTTCCACCCGGACGGAAAGCATCTTTTGAGTGGGGTTACTGAAGGGTTTCAACGATGGCAATATGCAGACAGTCAAGTGGTTGGAAGGACATCAGAATTCACGGTGTGTGCAATCTCTGTGTCTAGTGATGGGAAGTGGGTTGTGATTGGGACTATGGGAGGGGCGAGGGTGTGGGATGCTGAGATGCACGACGAGGTGATCCGTGTGGAAAATAGAGAAGACGTGTATGCGGTCGACGTCTCTCCTGATTCGGCCCGATTTGCGACTGGAACATCGGAAAAGACAGCGAGCATCTGGAACATCAAAAGTGGAGTGAGACTCGTCGGCCCCCTCAAACATGACAATTTGGTCATTGGAATCTGTTTCTCTCCCGATGGCGACCGCATCGCCACTGCGGAGGTTCTTGGCCGGATCCACATCTTTAATAGCCGCAGCGGAGACAGGCTTGTTACCATTGACACCACCTTGCCTGATTTGGACACCATCACTCCGCTCGCATGGTCGGGCCAGCGCCTCCTCTCCATATCCAGCGACAACAAAGTCAGGTTGTTTGACACCTCTGACGGATCCCAGCTCGCCAAGTCATCGATTCTCCTTTATGGTGAGAATGATGTTTGCTCTACTGTGCTAGCCCCCAATGGCAAGTTTGTCGCTACTGCCACAAGTGGGGGGGTCACACTCCTGGATGCATCAACACTCGCTCAAATTGGCCCTGTCATTGATGAGGGCACAGGGATATGGTCAATTGCTGTGTCCCCAGACAATTGCTACCTTGCAACTGGGGACATAAATGGAAAAATTGTCATGCATCAACTGCAGAACCTTCTTCCAGAGTCATATGGGCCTTTTCAGGTAAGTATCCACATCTTCATAGTTGTCATGTGTAGCAAACTCTAACATTGACAAAACATGTTAGGGATCTACTGAAGAGCAAGTGCAAGGAGGCAAGCAGGTTTTGATGCCAGATGGTCAGGACAGTGTTAACCTTCTTGAGGTACTTGTTTATTTATCTCCCTCTGAGGCAAGTTCTTACATGATGGCATAGCATGAGGTCCAGTCGAGTGCACCAGCTCCACAATTTGACTATGAAGCAGTTGGTGACTTCTATCTTGTCTTATTTCTGTGTTGACACTGCTGCAGCCACCATCACCAGCTGCTTCTGCCCATCTCCATAAAAATAATATATTGCCATCTAACCAGTCACCAGATGCACGATCAGTAAGCCCTGCTACAGAAGTATGTGTGGGACAGAATTTTGACTCATGCCAGGGTCACTTGATATTCAAAATGTTGCCATGGAGAAAGAGGGACCCCACTACAGATATGCCTGACCGACGTTCTAGAAAGTCGCGCCAACCTCCAGATCGTCAGCCTCCTTCCCACGAGTCACCAAGAGTCGATGTCCCAAATGAAGGACCCTCGACGATGGCTGCGGGAATACGCAAGCGAGTGAGTGTTCTCTGATTGGATGATTGAATGGGGCATACCTGACATGTCATCTCAGCGAACAACCACAGGAAAGCGACGGGTGGGTTTTCCCTCTTACTCGGATGCGGGGGCTCATCACCCGTGACAGTTTCCACGACGCACCCCTGCCCCTCTCCCTAACCATCAGGACCAGGGGGCTTCTCGCACCGAACAGCATGCTCTTCATCCAGGGACAGTGAGTACGGTGTGTCTTCTGGTGACGTGGACTTCGTTATGATCACTCACCTCCTCTTAGGTTCAACAGGCAATCGATTCGTCTCAGCCCACTGCGGGGGTCGATGTAACGGTACGTGCGATTTCGATTCGCTTACGTCGTTACGCTCACGGTGGATCAGCCTCAGCAAGGATCGCGCAACGCGATGCTCACAGTCAGGATATCATTACCTGCATGGATGTTGTGTGTTCGCTCGGGTGCACATAATGAGACAGACTGATCGCAGTGACTCAATCCAATACATGAAGATCCTCTCCCAATCGCATGTGGTCATGTAGGGGCCACAGGATGTCGAACCACTGTCAGATACGATACTATGGGCCGGCCGGCGTCCCCTTCATGTACAATGGGCGGAATATCGCCTACGGTGGCCAGTGTGACCGCACCTCGGCAAATGTCGATGGGGAGGTGGACGCAGTCCGAGTGCCATTCAGAGTTTGCGCCAGGTGACTAGTCGTTTTGCTCGCGAATCCATACCTACATGGCTGTTAAAATGGGAAGCCGATTGGGGCTCATTTAATACATTTCTTAACTGATCCTATTGTGATCGCTCCTGTTTCTCTAACCGCTCCATCTCGGATAGCCAGTTGTCCAATCCATGTTACACTGGTTTCATAAAATCGTCTTGCTAGGGACCTTTGATGGTGATAGAATCGCGTCCATCCGTCGCTCAACCTCTTTCCTTTGTCCCGATCATATGCAGTCGGCTTTATGTCACGACTCTCTCTTCACCATTCCTCTCTGCCAATCAATCGACATCTGCTGATATTTTCCTTGTGCTCACTGACACTTCCCCTGTGGTGGAACCAAGCTATGAGTTTCCGGCCTTGATATCTCTTGCGGGCTGACGTCACTATTGGGTGAGCCATAGATTCAGGCGGCGGACAATTGAGGTTGGGGAATCGCTTGTCTGATGTATCCTTGATCAGTCCCCCCCTCCCTGGCGAGAATACCGTGTGCGCAGTCGCAAACGCATTGGGATGGGATTGTCCGATTATAGTCCAAGGTCGCTGGGAGACATCGTTGACCGAATTGAGAGATAACATCCATACAATCGATATGCGTTAGTCATATGTAGACAGATGACGGGACACACTAAGTTGTACCACGCGCCAAACCGGTGAGTTTGAGTGTTTGCGTTCGTAGTCTGATCTTCCTCTCGTGTGGCTTCGTATGCATATCATCTAATGAGTTGTATAGCTCACTGGAGAAAAACCGGAACGGCGTTGAACAGGCGATGAATTAAATGTAGCATAGCACCCGACGCATCTCCGAGCGTGGGCTGTACCGCTCGATCGCCAAAGATTGGCAGCATCTTCGAGACGACAAGCGAGTGCGCGACAGAAATTCGGGAAACCGACTCAACATATGGGCGGGGGACTGGGTCGCATCTCTCGAGTCTCCAGCCCATTGGCCGCCTTGGAAGCAATGTTCGCAGGCTCACCAGTTCGGGCGCGAATCCGGAAAGAGTGGATCCATTCACCTGAGCGTGATATAGTAGATGAAATTAGATTTAATCTAGTATTGTTCCCTACAGTAATCAGCCGAAACTGGGGTCAGCAACAAAGCACGATTCTTTGCAGGGCCGTGCGTCCCTACAATACTGTTGTCTCTACACTCTGGATAGTGTAGTGGATCAAGCCCCGCAACCGAGGTATTGCGAACGGTGCCCAGCAAGCAGGAAAAGTCCCGTTGAGATTGGCTGCTCATTCACACATTCGCCACAGGAGTGAGATCCGAGTAAGAGTGGGGGTCGAAGACACTCGGCGCCTGCGCAAACAGACCAAAATTTGGGAATGAGGAAAGATAAGCGTTGCGCACCACGAGTGAACTGAAACACCTTGTTCCTTGACATTTCGACGCTCAACGATTTGTGTATCACGAGCGAGGATGTCCTCTATGAATGCTGGTGTGTGGCAGCTCTGAGGAGTGACTGTGGAATAATGCTGATGCTTTAGCAAGATCAAACAATAGTCTTTGATACTGGTAGCTCTGGCGGGATGCGGGCGCTTGCTTTCCACCCGGATGGAAAGCACCTGTTGAGTGGGGTTGAGGAGGGGATTCAACGATGGCAATATGCAGACAGTCAAGAG
>JBBPMH010000608.1:0-20579 GCA_038090235.1 Pulveroboletus ravenelii
TCAGGGTCAGAGTTAGGGCTATTGATGACCCTGCAAGGGTCAGAGCTGATATATTTTGGTTCTCTTGCAAATGTCAAGTCTTTCCAAAATGGCCCAACATTGGGACACTTATTTGAGCCACTGTATAGCTTGAATCTAGTTGTATCATTCTAAGTCTATCTGAAAGCAATCTCACATCCATCATTTTTCGACTATATATGATAACAATTACAGAATACAGATATATAGTATATTATCTAATACTTGAAAGAAGCTT
This sequence comes from Pulveroboletus ravenelii, assembly GCA_038090235.1. NCBI lineage: Eukaryota > Fungi > Basidiomycota > Agaricomycetes > Boletales > Boletaceae > Pulveroboletus > Pulveroboletus ravenelii. The sequence continues at coordinate 257 of JBBPMH010000608.1, forward strand.
TTTGTCTTGTCTGGTGTGAAGATTTGATATACATATGTAAGCTATTGTGGTTATTGAAAAATTATTAATATGGCAGTGAAAATATATCTTGATTGTGGTAAAAGCTCATTTAATAGAACTATAGTTAAAGAAGTAGGGAAAAAGAAAGAATAGCATGCAAACTATATCAGATAGTTAGAGGTTGATTCAATATGGGATTAGAATATATGATACATATTTTCAATAAGAATGCAAATATTTTTGTATTGATAAATATGATAACTGCCTATTACAATAATATTACAGAGACCAGGGTATGAAGTGATAACAGACATTCATGTGATAATGAGTAGATCAAAAGCATATAGATAAAAGACAAACCACATGCTTCTGTAAAATCAAGAAATGTTGAGTATTAATGAAACCTTCATAAGAGCCCGTACGGATACGCTGTTACACTGATTGTCTTTGTTTGGTTTGTGCAAGATACTTCGGTTGGCCCTCCAACCATTGTAGTGGAGATAGAATCATGGAGAACCTAGTTTCCCCAAATCCTCGACTATGATATCTCTCTCATCTGATCACTATCTCGAACAGGCTGACACTCGTCATCAGCTTCTTCATCAATAGATCCTCTATATTGCTGATCTACTTTCTCGAGCAACAGCAGTTATGGCTGAAGAGATCCAATCCAATGCCAGCAGAGTGAAATGGACAGATCACGAGGTCAAAGAACTTGTCAACTATATCCATGAACATCATGCAGAAGGTCTAGGTGGCTGATTTAAAGAGTCGACTTACTCCTTAGCATCACAGCATCTCCAACAATTCCAGGAGTCTGGCAAGCCCAAGGACACCAAGAGCATCAGATCAAAATGGAACCAGGTAAGTCCTATTGCGATCTGGTAAGGTAAAGCTGACCACATATGGCAGCTTAAATCTGTATACATGCTCATCTGTAAATGGCGCTCGACTTTGGGAGCACACTGGGACAATGCGAGAGGCGTGAACATCCAGGGTGCTGCAGCCGGGGATGTGTTTCAAGCGTTTATCACTATCAGGGTGCGTGCTCTTTGCAGCGATTTAAGGAGGTACTGACCCTCTTCTAGGCAAATGCTGTGTTCAAGGAGTTTGAGAATAAAGGCTAGGCGCACCTCGAGAAGATGGACAAGATTTTTCCCAACGGAAATGCCCCTGGTGTCAACATATATCGGCTGCAAGATACGACTACGTCATCTATGCCTTCTGAGGCAAATGATGACCATGCCATGGATGCAGCCGACGAGTCCATTCCAGCTGCCGGCCCCACTATCCCATTATCCGGGATCTATGAACAATTCGCTGCCAATGTCGCCGTATCTACCATAACCGCCCTCACAACTCTTGACCCGCCTGTGCCAGCTATGGCCCTGCTCCCTCTCCCAGCCTGGACAGACCTATTGGCATCTCGCCAGGCCCCTTCTGTGATCCGGTCATCCACCAAGCGCCTGCTCTCTCTATTGTCCCCAGATGAAATGGACGACTTGCTACTCTTTTCCCCACAAAACCCACCCATCTCTACCATGATGTCCCCTTTCCTTGCCGCCTTGCGTCACAGCACCAAGCGCAGCTGTAGCCATGTGTCCACAAGTCAAAGCGCTGTCGGGATTTCTAGCAGTCGGAAGAACAACACTACTAGTATCGCGCTTCATGAGGTTGACACATCACTCCATCACCTCAACAATTCCATCAACAAGAAGATCACCGACCCTCTTATTGTAATCGACAAGGCAATGAGGATGGTGAAGGGGCTTGGTCAACAGCTGCCAGTGGATCACAGGCGGTTCATCAAGCTCCACCTTTCCAATTCCCGCAATGCATCTCCCACTGTCGTGTTGTGTAGCAGTGAGTGCACTGATGACTGTATTAGTTTTGTAAAGGACTTGTATGATCAGTATCACCCTGACGCTGCTACTGTAGTGGGCTTGAGCACGTTCCCAGGTAGTTTCAATTAGACAATTGTCATACTGCATACTGTTCCTCTTGTATCATGTGCAATCAGATTGAATCAGTGTCTTCTTTCGCTGAAAAACATTGTAGCGATTACAAGTATATATCAGAACTATCAACTTCCTCCCAATCTAAGTCCCAATCATCATCATCTTGACAATCCCACAGAACGTTTTGATAGTCGTTCCACATCTTCTGTGCGATGTCATCATGCATCGCACTAGCCTCTGTGTGACCCCCACCAGTGTCACAGCTAGCGACATCTTCTTCAATATCGGAACTATCAGAGTCGTTGGATTCTGTGGTGTGATCCTCAAGAGAATCATGTGAGAGTATGAAGTTGTGCAAGCACATGAGTGCAGCAGGCAGCCAGGATTGAATGTCGATCTTGTATTCAAGTGGTAGGTGGAGAATACGGAAGCAGCCCTTAAGAACGCTGAAAGTATGTTCAATAACGTTCCGGGCTGATGCATGTCGAAGGTTGAAAAGTTCTTTGCTGTTCTGGGGGCTGGAGGTGCACAATCACACAAGGAATTAGTAGAGGATCAATAGTACATACCATACATTAGCACGGCCCCACTCGGCCAGATGGTAGCGGACACCGTGGTAAGGGACAAGAAGATGAGGATGAAGCGGGTAACCAGCATCGCCTAGCAGATATTTTCTGTGCGGGATCTTCAGATCATGTGTGATTGCATCATCATATACGCGCGCATCTGTGGCCGAGCCTTCCCATCCTGAGAGTGTATATACAAACGTCATGTCGAAGTCACAGATAAATAATATGTTTTGTGACAGGTTGCCCTTCTGATTTCGATACTGCGGCTGTTGTTGGGATGGCGGTGCAATGGGGATGTGACTACCATCGATCGCCCCAATAGCATTCTGGAAGTATGGGAAAAACTTAGCGTTGTGTCGGATCTTGTGTGGAACCACATCTCCCGAAGGGAATTCGATATACATGCGGTAGAGTGGTGTGCTGGAGAAAATCCATATCATTTTTTTGAAGTATCTGCGCAGTGGTTATTCTCTTTATTATAATAATAATAATCAACTTAAGTACCGAGATATTATGTCATTAGAGCGCTGGAAGCGCTCACCAACATGCTGAGTGGTCAGACCAGTGATGCACATATACAAAAAGATTGCAACCTGTTCCTCCGACTTGACAAACTTGGAATCAGTGAATCCAAGGGACCGTAATTTGGCAACGATTTGTAAAAATACATGCTTGTACACACCCAGCTCTGAACAGATGTGTTCCGGATGGCCATCGAGAAGCTCCATGACCCACTGATGGCCCGACAGGATAGAGGTATGATATGGGGTGGGTTGTCGGATTCCACTAATAACCTCGATGAGCGACTGCAGTAGCGAGCAGACAACTCTGAGAATAGTGCGATAGATTTCCATATGTGTGTAATTATCATCATATGTATCTGGGTTGGCGAGAGTCGATGACATGATCATCTATATTGCCATCATTCCGAATGGTACTACCTCCATAGAATTCTGTCTCCGCTACAATGGTTGGAGGGCCAACCGAAGTATCTTGCACAAACCAAACAAAGACAATCAGTGTAACAGCGTATCTGTACAGGCTCTAATGTTATATGCAATGATTCTATCAAAAGTAAAAGTAGAAATGATAGAGAATGTGGCACCATAGACAAAGCATTTTCTGACATGGTAATGAATATCTCTTATTGATCATCCATATTAACAGATGAATATTTGTTTATTCTTGAGTGATTTATTAATAAAAATGAGTATATCTAGATCAGGTATTTGTGTAGCAATATAATTCATATACCAAGTATATGTCTCTTCATTCTACTCCACTCCACAATAGCAGATAATACTATTTTTTGGGTGATACCAAGATTCTGGAGAGTTTGAAGTAGAGTATAGAAAATAGCATATTTATAATACTTAAAAGCTCCTATTGGAGTTTGTCATGATGGATAGTACTGAAGTACTGGATAATAGTGAATATAAACTCATATTTTGAGTACAGTGAGAGGGTTTTGTATACAAGAGACTTTCTTATGCCTAGAATATAACAGATGTCTTTAATAGCATGATTTACATTATAGAAAAATAGAATCTGGGCTATGAGATTGTCAAACATGATTTTGTGATATAATTAAAATGGAATAGAAACAAAATATGCTTACTTTAGCTGGCTATTGGCTCACTCATTTGCACCCAGGGTCCTTGCCTAAAGATCTCTGAGATATGACTTTCAAGAAAGTATTTTCCATATACTTATAAAAATAGCTGTAATTCTTCTGAGGTTATCTTCTAGCAAGACAATGACAGCAAAGATACTTGCAGAAAAGTGAAGAACTAGCCAGAAGAGCAAGAATTCAGGATGATAATTTAGCTTGCTGAGCTAAATCCTATTAAAAATATGTAAGATCATTATATATCTAAAAAGGCTTGTAGGGTATTAAAAATTTTCAAAGGAATTCATAATTTGTAAAAAAGAATTAAGGTAAAATGGTAGGATATAATATATTAGGTCCTGTAAAGCAGAAAAATTCAGTAAGAAAAACCTTGGTTTTTGACTACAGTTTTTTTGCCCTTGATTTTTAAGCCAAGATGCTACTGATCAGTCAAGATGCCACTAACTGACTGATATACTGCTGACTGATAAAGCTATGGTCTTTATCATTGCCAATGACAATGATGCTACTAAGACATCACTATACTCTCTTACCATATTTCTGCCTCACAGTTCTCACTAAAGGGAAAATCTGAGGCAAGTTTCAGAAAAGAAAAATCTGAAAGGAATTTGTTGGCATCATGGAGTAACAATGATGTCTACTTTTTGATTAATCAAGTCATTTCTTGCAAAGCTGAAGCTGGCAATGGATTGAACTTCAAAAAATTCTTCTAGAAGTCTATTTCTAGTGCTTTTGAGCTTGCTACTCCTGTAAAAGGTGGACTTAAGACCAAGAATGCTTGCAAAGAGAAATGGAGTCAGATAAGTATTATTTGCTTATTCCAGATATACCAAAGTCCCCTGCTGATCCCTCTAGCTCAAAAAAATATTTGATATTATTAATTCACTTGTATATGCATCAGGATTCATCTACTCACTTGAATTAGATACTAATATTGGCATTGAAAATGGAACCATATAGACAGTGTTACGCTTGATCCCAAAGGGGGTCGAAGCGTGAACTCGGCTGAAAGTCGAGTGCAAAGAGTGTTATCAGCAACCCGCTGTAACAAAGCGAGGACAAAGGACGCAGTCTGCAGACGGCAGGGTCAAGGGTTTCTATCAATGAACAGTTGATGGTTTTCAAGGTCGAGGGGTCTTGCCTAGCAACACACTAGCAAGGAGACGAGAGTAAGAGCAGAGCGCTCAGTTGAGTGTAGAGCGAGGACATGCAGAGGAAGCAAGTTGATTGCTGAGTAGGTCTAAGTTAAGTTGACAAGTAGACCTACGAGGGTTTTTATAGTGCTTTGGAAAACAACAAGGTAAAATGCGAACAACAAGGAAATAACAGGGATTGGTAAACGTATGAGTAAACCAACGAATAGCTAAAGGAGCTCGGTGACTAATGAAGGAACTACGAGTCCGATACGAGAGAATCAGATGAGGAGGCTAATGTTCGATGACTAACGGTGGAAATGGAGCGGAGACAAAGGGAAACAAATGGAAACGAAGATGAAACGTAACAGACAGAGTATAAGTACTGTATTTATGAAGAACAATTACATTGAAAGTCATTATTTCCAACAGAAAAATCCAGACACTTTCCCTTTCAAGAACAAAAGCTGATCATTTTATAATAGAATGCTACTCCTTAGTCAATCAAAAGGCAAGGGCAAGAACTAATTCTCTTCTTACAGTATGGAAGCTGCTAGCCCCTCTGTAACCACCCAAGATGAGCTGAACTATATTCAATCACCTTCTAATTTCAAAACTTCATCTCACTTATCTGAGAACTCAACTGAGGTAAGTAGCAGTGATAAAGGTGGACCTGAGAACAGTACTAGTACTAGTACCTTAATAGAAGAAGTGAGTGATTCTTTTTTTACTAATATAGGTCCTATTTCTCTGTTGTCAGTGATCACACTAATAGCCCAGTTATCATAACTTCATGCTTCTCAAACACTATTGAATTTCACACCCTCTACTACCCCTGTTTCATATATGAGTTTACAAGTCAGCTCTATCAAGCCATTCTCAAGCATTTCAGTTGGGGTAGAAAGTGCTAGAAAGTGCAAAGCCAACAACAATGATATCTCCATAGTGTTAGCTACATCATGTTCTATGATTAGATCAATATATTCCCTGACATGCAAGTAATGTGTCTCAACAATGTTAGTGCAATTAGCTACATTGGGAATTGGATTGAATCCCTCTGTGAGACCTTTCATGAGAGTTTTGCACTTGTTGATGATATTATCACCAATATTTTCTGCCCTCCAAGTTCCACACCTCTTTCACTTAGTTGCACATCACCCTTAGCTCCTGCTAGCAGTAATCTGAATTTTGTTAAGAAGGATGCAATAACAAAGTTTCTCTCTCTCAATATTTTGATACTTTCTCCTTAGCAACCAGTCATTATTATTTGTTGTTTTCAAAGAGATGTATATTGTACTGAGATATATCTTATATTAGATTCAGACACTTTTGAGGTATATAGAGCAGTTTGAAGGGTCTAGCTAATGAAAAAGGTTGAGAAAATAGATATGACCAAGTAGCATTTATATACTTCATATTCATATTCTCTCCTTCTCTCTAATATAGCTTATTTGAATGGCAATGACAATTCTATTGCATAATATGATGTTAATATCCTAGTAAGTTCAATACTGAATTACTTCTCTTCTGCCATTCCTCTACATACTTCAATCACATTTCTAGTGCAATCTTATCTCTCTTTACTGCTATTATATCATGATTTGTACTAGTTATGATGTGAACTCTAATTGCTCTATGAATCTCTGCAGTTTTCTCAGATAGCAGATTGATATCTGCAACATGCTGGAAAAATACATGTCTGAATGTCTATGGAGAATTCTGGAGAAATGATAAGGATCTGAAAGTGACATTTAAGAATATTAATGATGTGCTCAACCATATTGTGAAGGTGAGCATGGCATAGACTGAATTATTTCCAGTAATTTGTAGACCTGTTGATATATATACTAAGTCAATTATATCTGAGATCAGGATCTGAACATACTGAAGGTGCACCCAATCCCATTTGGCAATGTAGTAGCACTTCCCCCAGTATGGTATATAAAGCTTAGGATAACTCAGAAAACTGGTGTTGGCAACATAGTACTTGCCAGAAGGGATTGTTAGATCAGATATATATATATAAATGTTATGATAAACAGATGCATCAGCCACTAAATCTTTCCATCCACTTAATATATATGTGAACCACATATTGAAACTCATGCAAATAAGGCAGTTCTGTGAGTTGAATCCCTTCCAGTTTTGAGTAGATTTGTGTTCTTTAGCTGAAATTGTGCATAATATGTGAGTGCCATTAATAGCACCAATAATGGCCACAAAAAACAGCATGAATCAGGAGTCTGTTGCAATTACTTTAGGTATGAGATCACTGATATGCAGAAGCTGGACATATCTAGTATATATTAGGGTTGTTCAGAGTGGAAAACAGGCCCAGTTTTGGACCTGTTTTACAAACTGTTTTGAAAATGGTTTTGGCACTCTAAAACTGCTTTGTACTTTGACATACCCTGTTTTTGCCCAGTTTTGCACAGTTTCCACAATCACAATTTCAGTCGGAGTTTAAATTTGATTGCAATCATTGAGGGAATGATAACAGTGAGATTTCCCTGCTCACTTCATCATGCCTTCCCAGCCTGTGCGCCAACAACTTGCAGAGATCCTCATTAATGGATACCTCACTTCTATCATTGCTGAATCCTATAGTCTTGCTGATCCTCCCACATCTGAGTCAAGCTCCAGTTCTAAGTCTGATACAGAGTCTAGCAGCTCATCTGACTCTGAGTCAGGTGGAAATGAGTTACCAATAGCAAGCAATTCTATTTTGCACCTGCTTAGTACACTCTATTCCTGCAGATATCTTGTTGATCATCAACTGATCATCAAGAGTGGTGAAAATTTATGACTTCTTCTCACAGATTGGAAGCATGAGCATCCAGATATATTTCGGGCACATGTACGGATGACACCGGAGTGCTTTGACGTACTTCTGGATGCCTTGCAAACAAATCCTGTCTTTGAGAATAAGTCTAATTTCCCACAGAAACTATCTGTTGCAACTCAACTTGCCATTACTCTTCATCGCTTTGGATACTATGGGAATGCAATTAGCACAACTGTCATGACCGTGACAACTCCACTCTACCCCGCACGTATTCCGCTTCCTCTGCTTCGTACTTAGACACTTTTCTCTCCTCGCTCTCTCACTTCTATACTATAGCTCCAACTCTGCTCCAACTGCAGTGCTGGTTATTCCTAGACTGGTACCCAGTTCCATTCTCCATCTCTCCATTCTCTCTCTATGCCACATTCTCGCTTAGCTCTCTGTTCCTCGTTTATTGTTCTATCTCTTATTATTTCACCTCCATTACCATGTGCTCGTACATACTGTACCACCTCTGAGCTCCTGTATATAAGTCCGATCCACTGAGGACTTACTCCTCAGTTTGAATATTAAGTCTTTTAGTCTTCTTCTCTTCTTTGCCTTCTTCTTTTCTCTATTCTCCCTTCTGTCTAACAGATTCTGTCTCTGTCCCTTTGACCCCCCTCTGCCTGACCTCTGAAATATGAGGCCCCAGGATCACCAGGGTGTAGTGCTCCACCCCGAGTTGCTGAAGCTGAAGGCCTCACACCTCCGACCTCCACCTAGTATCCCCTTCATGCGCTCTCTGTCGGAGTTAGCAGCAGAGTGGAGCGGACCTTGACAACAACCATGGTTGCATTATGGGCTGGGATTGGTTATGGGACTGTTCAGCTTGTGACAAACTGTGTCATGACAGCAATTTGTTGCTCTTCCTTTCGAAATGCTACACTTTATTGGCCATCAGCAGATGAAAAGGAGGAAGCAAAGCAATGGATTGAGAATAATTCATGTCCAGCTTGGTGAAATGGATGGATAATGGTAGATGGAACTTTGGTTCCTCTTTATTCCCATCCAAGCTACTTTAGAAATGCTTTCTATGATCGCAAGTCAAATTATTCACTAAATGTTCAGGTATGTTTAATGATTTATTGAAAATCAAGCTAATATAAAGATTTAGGTTGTGTCCACTCCAGATCTTCGTATTGTGAACTACTCTGTTGGACTTCCTGGAAGTCAACATGATTCAACTGCCTTTTCAGAAACACAGATTGCTAAAGAGCATGAAGTTCTGCTTGATTCTGAGAAGTGGATTTTTGCTGATACTGCATATCCTCTTCATGATTGGTGTCAAACACCATATAAAAAGTAAGTTTTTACTATATTACTTTTATTATGAAACTTGCTTATTCTAATTAGACCTGAAAAGGATACTCAGGAGAATGCCATCTACAACTATCATGTCTCTAAGATTCAAATTTGTTCAGAACATGCAATTGGATATCTTAAGGGCACTTGGCAGTCTTTGCGAGGTCTTTGTGTTCATCTTGACACTGAAAATCATATCCAATATGCCTGTCTCTGGATCATCTCTTGCATTTATTTGCACTTATTTATTCTTGGGCTTCAAAAAGGTATCAATATCATCAGAGACCTTTTTTTTTGAAAAGGCCTTCAAATTATGGCAGAAGAATGTGAACAGCATGCAGAACTAATGGCAAACAGAGAGCAGGAAGCTGAAGAAAATGAGAGGGAAAGGGAGAGGGATGAAGGACGAAATGTGGAATTGCTAAAAGAAAAGATTAGAAGGGAAGAAATGAAATTGGCACTATTCAGAGTTTTGTATGACAAGGAGTAAAGAACTATGGAGAAAGACAGAAATTTGTAAAAAAAGATAGTAATAAAAAAGGGGTAGATTGAAAAAAAAAAAATTAAGATTAAGAAAACTTAAATAAAAAACAAATGAAAGAAGAAAAAAAAAAAAACTCATTTAAAGACTTGGATCAATAGCAAAAGAAGGATGAGGAAGACCACTCTGAGCTCTAGCAAGCTCAATTTGCTTGTCTATCATCATTAACTGATGAGCTCAGTCAGCTGCAGCTTGCTCACTCTGAGCTTGAATACACATCCACTTAATTGTAACAGCTGTTTTATAAGCTGACCTATGCTTGATCTCCTCTCTAGCAATATGTTGCTTGGCATTGACTGCATTCATAGCAAGATGAGCCTCACACTTTGCATTTACCACCTCTTTGAGTAAATCCTGAGAGGACTTACATTTCTTGCTAGACTGAGAGCTAGTAGTCTCACTAGAACACTTGGAAGGAATAATCACCTTGAGCTTGGATAAGGATGAAAGATCTTTATCCTCCTCTTCATCACCATAGAGATTATCACATGATGACAAAGGCCCCATACTCTGAGATGGAATATTCTTATCTAGAGTTGAAGTTGGAGGCTAATCAGGCCACTCCTCCTCCTTAAAAAATTAGATAGGAACAATACCAACAATATCAGGACTTACCTCGTTCTCTTCAATACCAAGAATAGTCAAGTCGAGACTAGACTGACTATTTGAGATTGCCTTTCGGCTTGAAACAGGACTTCCACCCATTAACTCATTGAGACAAAGATACCAAGGAAATTTCTCCTCAATAGATTCTAAAATTGAATTAGCATACTCACTAAATGAATATATTTATTCCATGCATTTGCTGCATTACTTTCTATCTAAAGCTCACCAGCATAACCAGACGTTACAAGTCCATGGCCAGTCTTACCAAGTATTTTGCAATGTTCTGCAAACACTGATTTAAGACTAGTAAAAATATATATGATTAAATGAGAATACAACTTAAGGCTATATCAAAAAGTATTAACTGACCTGTTAACATGGTTTCTAATTACCTCCTTCAACATTGGAAGGTCATCCTTGGTGTACTCTGCCTCAAAGATGGCATTATCACCAAGAAAAAAAGCCTCTGCAATGTCAAAACAATGCTGGATGAGACTCTTTCCCTTCCCAGTTAGTGTAGGGTTGATAGAACTCCCTTTGTTAAACCCGAGGGCAATTTTCAAGTGACAGAGTCCTCAATGAGGGTTAAAAGGGAGTCTGTCAGGTGAAAGTTCTCAGGCTTGGCCCAGCTATCCAAATATCAATCATAGCAGTGTAAGTATGAATATATAACTTGCTGAATTGTAAGTGGGACTTTCTTGGTCTCACCCTGGTTCTCCTTCTTCTTGGACAAGGCACCTCCAGCCTTTATTGCACTGGTTGGCTTCAGGCCAGAAGTTGGACCTGTCTTCTTTGCTGTGTGAGAACTAGGCTTCATGGAGGACTTGGAATCTGCCATGTCTATTGATGGGGGAATGAATTTGGGTTGAAAACAAGCAAGAACGAGTGAAAACAGTGCACACTGGCACTAATAATGATGGTAACAGTGATGGGTGCTACTGGTGGTGAATTCAAACTCAGGAAGGTGGTGTTGAAACCATGAGAATTTGGCACTGAAAACGACTCTCAAAACAAGTGATCGGTTTTCAACACTCACTGCCCAAAATCAAAATCAAAACCAACCCCAAAACAGCCCCAAAACTAGGGCTGTTTTCTACTTTGAACTACCCTATTGATAGGTGTGAAGAACTAAGTAGAAAGGCAGTGATGCCCACTACATTACTTAGTAAATGGTATTAAATAGTGAAACAAGATAACTCACCTCAGCCACTGCCTGAAAAGAAGCAAGAATGACTGAGGGGAGTTCCGAGAATGAAATGAGTACATATATAAGATGGGTGGAGATGTGAGCGCTAACTCCAACCAACTCTGAAAAGAAAGTCCAGAATCTGTAAGTAGCATGATGAGAGGGGACCTGGTTTCAGTGCATTGGAAACAGTCAGTGCTGAAATATGATTAGGAATGGAAGAGTGAAGTAATAAGTACCCTTAGTTCCATTTGACCCCACCTCTCAGTATTTTGTCTGGCAACTCTGCTTAGGACCTCAGACTCCGGAGTATGGCAACTGATTACAACTGACCATGCCTAATCAGAGTTCAACAGGAGTGCTCAGAGGATTTTGGAGTTATAGTCTTTGATAATAGGGAGGAGAAGATATAAAGTATTTCCTTGAAATATCTTAGGTCAGTTGATCATTGAGTACAAAAATCAAATGTACTTAGATATCATGTTATTCAAATGCTGGAACCACTTGCTGATGTGTCTGATGGACAATCCAGTTACACAGATGTATAGAAAAATAGCTAGCTGGTCTTGAATCTTAACATGTTTTATATGTGAGTATTCTGCTACCCCATAGCTCTGCAACCAAGATCTGGAAATTTTCTTTATGAATACCTAATTCTGTGTGAATACACTCAGGATATTTATTAAATCTTTTATTCATCTCTCCCCAGTGAGTATCAAGGTATGATAAGGGATGGCCTTCTTCTTTTGTGATGTAAGTATGATGGCCTCTGCTGTCACTGCTGCTGCAGTCACAAGTACCTCATGGAGTCATTTCTGATAGAAGATCAGTACATTTAATATCTGTTCACTGTATTTCATATACTTACTGTTAAGATCTGGAAATTGATGTGTATTATATCAAAGTAGTAAGGATAGCCCTTATCATCATTATAACTGTCAGATATCACTTGGGATATTATCAGGAGCAGTCTATACTACAGAATATGATATATGTCTCAGTTCAAATCAGATCACTGAGACTCAGAGTCCTTGCATATCAGAATATCCAGCTTGTCATACAATGTCATTGATTTCTGATGGCTTGCTTTTGAAGCAGAGATTAGATCTTGCTGAGGAGCTGTCCTTCTATGATTTTTTTAATCTCAATTTTCTTGCCATACAGAGCCTTGAAAGTGTCAGAAGTTGATTAAAAGTATGCCTAAAAGAATTAAGGTAGTGCCTAAAGTTAAAGGAGGATATATTATGTATATATATAGTAGATAGTATTATTATTACAAAAAGCTCAAAAACTGTTCTAATTAATGGTATTTCTGTTTTAAAATCTCGGCATTCTAAATTTATAGAAATATAATCTAAGAAGGCTTTGATATAAAAGACATTAACATATATCCTGTGACTAGATCTGTAATATTCACAACTATATGAGGAATAATGAGTATGAATAAGATCCAAATAATAGGGATGATATTCAAGAATGTAAGCAAGGTATAGATAACAATATCTCTGAATGTCTGGAAAGTGAAATAAAAAGATATTTGATCATGATATCTGAATTGACTAAATAGTGGATGTATTACAGCTGCTAGAGAATAGACAAATATAAAATTTTGAATTGTTAAGATCTGCTCCACTGCTAACTTCAACTGGAGAGTACATGAAGAGAAGACTAGGTGAAGTTTGAAGGGGGTGAGAACTACAGCTTCAATGACTTGGGATGGAGCACTGCACTCTGGTAATCCCAGATCCTCATATTTCAGAGGTTAGACAGGAGGAGACAAAGGATAGAGACAGAATCCATCAAACAAGAGATTATATAGAGAAAAGAAGGGAGGTAGCAAAGAGGAAAGGACAGAAAGACTATAATATTCAAACTGAGGAGTAAGTCCTCAGCAGATCAGACTTATATACATGAGAGTGGAGGCAGTACAGTATATATGAGCACATGGAAACAGAGGTGAGACAAAGAGGCAGAGCACTAAGTGAGAAATGAAGACTAAGCAAGGAATATAACATAGACAGAGAATGGAACCAGTTATCAGTTTAGTAATAACTGACACTGCAATTGGAGCAGAGTCAGAGCTATAGTATAGAGAGTCAGAACAAAGAGAGAAAAGTATCTAAGTATAAAGTGGAGTAAACAGAATACATGTGAAGTAGAGTGGAGTTGTCATAGTCATGACCTGAAATACTATCAAGACTAGGTTTTTAAAAGTAACTTCTGAATTGTGAAGTTTAAAGAGGATCCTGACATTACCTTATGTGATATCTACTTGTCTAGGACTATAGTGTTTTGAATTTGTGAAAGGTTAAGATGGGAATAGGAGTGATTTTGTTGCAAGCAATAAAAATTGAGAGATATCAGAGAAGAGCCATTGAGACTTAAGAAGAGATCAAAAAAGATCTTGGTTGAAGAAATTAATTTAATATTTGAATTGGAGTGTTTATAATAAAGGACAGACTATTTGTTATAGAAGCTGAGAACAGGTGTTCAAAGTGGAAACTAATAGAGATAATGGAACTGGATTTGTGCTCCTAAGTAGAGTATAGAATTAGAGAGTGATTAGAAATAGGATAAAGCAATGTAACACAGATAGGGAATGAAAAGTATAAGTACATACAGTAATAAGAGATATCTAAGTACAAGGTCTGGGAGCCAAGCATGAGAGCTTATTGAGAATAAATCAGAGTTGAGAGAAAAGAGATGAAATTGAATTGAGAGGATCAGAGTGATATAGGATATGACATATAGGAATATGAAAATAATAAAGACACAAACTTGAGAGTAAAACTAAAAATAAAGAGAAATAAAATAAAAGGTAAATATCTCTTCCAGTGATATTAAAGATAATAGCTTCTATCATTATGATCTAGGATAGGATGATAAATGAAGTCAAATAAATAATAGAATCAGGAAACTACATAGGTGTCTTTATAATATAAAATCTATCAGAAATGAAATAAATAGAAGAAAAAATAAAGAAATGGACTAAATGTCTAAAGATAATAAAAGAGGTATTATGAGAAAAAGAACAGAGTGAAATCACTGCAAATGGAGGTTAGCATAATATAGCACATTGTCTGGATTATCAGAAATGTGAAAATAAATTACAGATATTAGTATCACTCATGCCAAATTCTGACAAGCTCTGATTGGCTCTGACTCGTCTTCTGAATGACAACAGACTGGCCATGTACTACCTGTTCATACAGAGCTTAAATTTTAATGCCTGTACAATGCTCACAAATATGCCAGTCTGTAAGACTGCAGGCTGCCCATTCCCTTAACCCATTAATTTTGTTGATGGACCCCCACAATGTACCTGTTGCATCCTCTCTGCCTGCTACCAACCCATCAAGGGACTGAGGCCATGGTTTCAAGGGTGGTGGACACCAATGTCAAACTCAAGTTACTTAACCCACTTCCATTGTCACACTGCCTCCTTCAGACACCTCCCAAGCTGAGTGCTTCACCATTCACTGGACAACAGACCAAACAGATACTCTCATTGCCTGGCTCAAGTCACATTCTGCAGATTGTAACATCCTCTTTTCAGAAAACAAAGTGAAACACCAAGATATCCAGGAGAGGCCATCTGGCAAGGACAAGACTGTGATTTGCACCATCCTTGCCCAGCTAATTTTTGGTGATGATCCAGACTGGCAGGCATGCTTTACAGCGATGCCCAAGAAATTTACCATATTGGTTACCAATTGAATTAGCTAGTAAGTGCTTCATTGCAACCTTAGACATATCACTAACTGTGCAAAGCCTTTGCAAAACTTTTATGCACCACTATCAATCCCTTTATCAAACAGGGCAAGGAGTTCAACCTAGTAACGATGCAGCAAACCTTCAAGCATTGATATCAAAAGACTTCCCTTGGTATGATGACCTATATGCTATTTGGAATGGAATCCTGAACTTCACTATGAAACTTACAAATTTGGCACTGGGAAAATTGCATGGTGCTAACTTCCTTAAGATTGTTGCCCCTAACAAAACTGCCTCTATCATCAACCTTGAACCACAAGCTGCTGGTGGGCCTCTTCCTGCCACCAAAGCTATGCTGGCTATGCTAGCTTCCTTGCATGATAATGAAGACTGTGAGATGGGATGGGATGAAAGTGAGGAAAAAAGAAAAACCTACCTTACGCTTGCCTTTTGATGACTGCTCAGTGGCAACATCGTCCTCCAACTCCATGCCCTCATCAATAACTTATTAGGCTGATGACTCTTCTTCTGACCCACCACCTCCTGACTTCGACTATGAGGAACAGGACCCCGATCCTGCACCCAACTACCACTCTCATCAACAAGGCTTTCAGTACATGGCACTCAAGTCAGGCAATTTCCTCACAGCCAACCACAAGGAACCAGCAATACCTCAAATTAATCCACCCACTTCTGCTCATTGTGGTTCCTGCCCATCATCTCATGGTTTATCACAAGCCAGATTCTTCTGCATTTTTTCACCACTCTCATCTGCCAAGTCAGGGTCATCAAGTGACAGCAAAGGTAAGCTTCAATCTCATAAAACTAAATTCCAGCTGATCACCAATGTGCCAGGTAAGCGCATCCATCTCAATTTGAACAAAACCATGTCACAACTAACTGCAGAGTCTGTGACTGCAACTGAGAGCTCAAGTTCTCGCTGTCTCACCATGAACATGGAAAAGAATCACTAGCTTGCTATAAAGCTCTAACATATTGAAGGTGAGCACAACCTCCAGTTTCAGCATGAAAAAATGCAATATGAGAATGCAAATGTACAAGCCATTCATAAACATACCTTAGAGAACAGAGAGGCTGAAATCCGCCTTGAGCAGGCAAGAGCAGAGGTGAAACAGGCAGAGATCGAGGTGCTTTACCTTATGCTATTAATGAAAGAGGTTGATCCTAACACGTAAGGGCATCCCTAAGTCATGTATGATGTAGCCACTTTTTATTTGTTTCTGTACCTCTGTTCACATATTGTCATGTTATACATGTAGCATTGCAATTTCACTACCTTCTCCTGCCACTTTGCAATAGCTGCTCCATCAATTTAAGACATAAAGTGTGTCCTGGCCTGCCATCATTGATGTTCACTCCAGCTCCTTCATGCTCCTCATCCACTAGACCCCCCTCTTCTCTTGCCCAGGCCTCTGAAGCCAGCCTTTGTGTTAACTTTGGCCCATACCTTTGTTCTTCAAACTGAATGATCATGTTATGAAGAATGATATAGCAAAGCACCCAATTTGTTGCACAATCAAGGTCCTTTCAGGTTTGGATAAAATTCAGAGCTTCTGAAGGGATTGAAAGTGACCTTTGAGTGAACCAAATGCATGTTCCACTCTCACCCTCACCTAAATTCATAAGTAATAGATGACACTCTAATAAATTATAAAATATCTTGGATAAGAAATAGTTAAATCTTCTTTGCTCTCTATTGAGGGCTTGATTTCTTGGCTTCTTGAAGGAGGGAACAAGCCAAGTAGAAAGAGAATAAGCACTGTCACCTCATATCCATTCATTATCAGCCAAAAGAGTGTTGTGTTCCTGATAGACTTGTGTCTCTTTAAAAGCATATGCATCATGTGCACTGTCTGGGTGGCCAAGTTCATAGTCCACAATCTGTAAATTATGTGGCATGACAACCAGCTATGATAAATAAATAAATAATTAGCAACTTTTTCTATATATAAAAATCAGTAGCTTACCTGACAATTCAAGGAATATCTGGATTTACAATCAAAAAGGCATCTCCATAATATTCAGGCTTTTGAAAGAGAGAAATAGAAGATCCATCAGCTGCCAACCAGCCATTGCATCACTGCTGGCATAAAATGCTACCAGCATATATTTTGGTATTTTGATGGTCAGCAGAATTTGGATCAGAAGGAAAATAAACAAAGGTATCATGTTGGTCCAAAAGTGCAATCATGATCTGGTTGATATAATTGATGACTGAGCCTTCACCCACTCCTGCCCACAATGCAACATCTGATATAGAAATTGCATTACTATAGTGTCCAGCATGATTAAGAAAAATCACAAGCTGAACAGCTACAGGAAGCTGCAGATTCACTGCAGATGGGGAATGGAAAATGGGATGGCCAATGATCTGATTCAGAATATCATTAAAAATGTCAGGATCAACCTGAAGTTTCTTGTGAAAGGCATCAGAATGATTCTCACACTGTGCAAGCACTTGAATTTGAGAGGCATGGATAGAAGACCCAAGTGGCTTATAAAGTACACAGGCCTGCAAAACCTCCTTTTCAAGTACTGCAATAGCATTGATGAATCAATCATAATGGCTGGTAGGACTCACATCACTGACTTCAGACTTCAATGAGGAATCTGATAAGTCATTAGCAAAATCAGAATCTAACAGAAAATCTGAGTAAATAAGAACAGGTGATAGTAGAGAAATAGGTGAAGAAATAAAGCCAGAAAGGTCATTATCAAAAGACTCTGAGCTATCACTTGTATCAGATTCAGACTGATCCTCAAACTATTGATTAAGGTCAGCCTGTCAGAGCTGGTGAGCCAATTGTGAAGCCATCTGGATATCATGGAGAAGTTCGTGTCTAACTGAGTAACGAGGCATGGGAGGCACTAGAAGGGAATCCAAGCATTTCTTATATACAGCTAGATCTAATTTTGCTATCTAACCTTCCTAATTTTATTTGTTCAAATGGCTGTTAAGTTTGTTTGGTATTCTATGGATATCACATTACTGTGCCCACAATCTGGAACTAACTATCTTGTCTCAACCGCCCCTCTATGGCCTAACCCATGTCTGCCACCCAACCGCATTGTCACTAGCCCAACCACTGCTCCTGGAACCCAGATGCAATGTCTGTAGGCCGATTACTCTGTCTGCAACCTAGACCACTATGTCATGTCTGCACTACTGTCTGTTGCTCAATCACAAGGATAATGAGGTGAGCGAGGGTATGCAATGGCACACCCACCACCACAAGGATGATGAGGTGGGTAAGGGTACATTAATGGTGCACCTACCACTACAATGACAATGAGGTGGGTAAGAGCACAGTAGGAGCAGGGCACTGTGATGGTGTGCCCATCACACTGGTGAAGCCCAGGCCTGGGTTTTGTCAGGCTCAAGTCCTAACACCGCTAGTCAGTAGCCCAACTGCCCCTGCAGCCTACCTGTGAAATCTGAGCCCATGGCCAACTGGCAAAACCAGTGCATCTGTACCTTGCTCATCTTTTCTTCCAACTGGACACCAACCATCCACAAAGTGTCACAGAGTTGATGGGGTCCTACCTGCCTCCTATCACCAATCCCAGTATGCATTTCCTTCCAATGGATATCATTCCTCTGATGTTGCTGAAGCTGTAAATCAATTACAAGCTCAGTTTACTGGACTATATGGTACTTTGCCAAGCTATGTTGTCATTGGATGATCTTTTCAGTCAATATGTGCACTCCCCCCATCATCTCCTACTGCTACATATCCTGTTCTATATTCACCCTTCTATCAGACACTTCTGATGATGACTCAATAAGTCCGACATTCCCTTGACACTGTTTCTGGGCCAGTCCTCTCACCTCTTTTTCAGTCCCTCACTATGTGTAATCACAATTATTTATATATATCAATACACTTTTTTGTGCCTCCCAACCATGTTCGACAAGTCCCAGGAGCCCATGTGGTGCATATACACATGATATGTGTGATGATTCATCTGATTATCCAAAATGGGAAGTGGCTGTGAGGCTGGGGGATTAAGTGTGATTCCCAGGGGTGAGTATTTACTTCCACTTTGTAATTTAAAACAGAGTTACATCGGACTTTGATATTTTCCATACTAAAAGCCAACCCTATTTTTTATTTTCATCTGAGATTTCAGAGAGGTTTCTGACACTGTTCTGACAAGAGTCAGAGCAGTTTCAGAGACAGTCAGGGCTTGGTGTAAGTGACTCTATTGTTACAAATCACACATTTCAAAAGCAGCAGAATATGTATTGAACTGAAATCTCAAAGAGAATACAGCACATTTCCTTGATTATTACAAATGTGTGATATAATATATAAAATATATGCCATATAATTATGTTTAAATAAGATGTGCTGAGAATGAGAACAATGTATTGCATATTGAAAATCTTATCCATTGAAATATTTCATAATCTTTTCAACTGCTGATTTTATATATATACAGCATATTCAAATAATCAAAATGTAAGATTTGAAGTGCAGTTCTGCACATTTTCTGGTCCTCTTGAGATGTGTGTTTTATAATATATGTTTTAATCATTTTTCACATTTCATGGTTCTCTTGAAATGTGTAATTTGCAACTTATGTCTGTAATAAGTTTATATATTCTCAGTATTTCAGTAATATGTAGCATAATTGCTTTAGTGATGGCCTGAATATACCATTTATTGATAATCATTATTATATATATATTATATTTATACAATGAATAGAAATATTAAATAATATACATAATTGAATGGTTTTTGAGATTAATTGATTTGAATTTGATAGAATATAAGCTCTGATATGAATAAATTATGTCTAAATATTTAACTATATATGTCTTTATTTATT
>JBBPMH010000609.1:0-20569 GCA_038090235.1 Pulveroboletus ravenelii
AAGAACTTTTCATGGATGGTCTCCTGAAGAATCTTGGCACCCTTTGTTCGAGCTGTGAGGGAGACGGCAAGATGGGAAGAGGGTACTGTCTCGCCCGACGCCGATTGCAAAGGATCTGGAACAGTGGTCCGGCAGAGGCGTCCATCGTAGCCAGCGTGCCAACCAAACCCAATCTTGAAGATCGCGTGATACACCTTGAGGCTCTCTTTGACCACCGGGCGCAAAATAAAGTCGAGTTCTATATATATACATAGTCAGTCTCGCCTGTTGCTGAGGAAACGAGATATCTACTGGTTAATGGTATGCTGGGCCCGGCTTCGGCATTCACTGTCCAGGTATCAGGAAGACCTAGAAAACCTGTGTCCGGGGTGACCGGAGGCGGTGTTTGCTGCCTGGGTTGCTCCGGGATGTCACCCCTTCTGAATGCGGTAGCCACTGCGAGAAGCTGGGCATGCGACAGAGACAATCCGCCCAACGTGGTCTTACAACCCCTGAACGAATGAGGAAGTCAAGAACCTTGGCATGTGACTAGAATCTTACCTCACAATGACATGGATTTTTTTGAGAACACAAGGAGGGGCGTTTCCCGGAGTAACCACACACGAATCTGCCGCTGTACTTCTGAGCGTCCCTCGCCAGCCTTTGTATTCACCTCTGATGATTAACACTTCCTTGCCCAGGTATCGCTGAGCCTCGTCACGTTCAGACACCTGGGATTCATGCGCAACATGTGTGATCGGAACAAAGAAACGATCCTGATAATAAACTTTAATGAGTGAATGGAAGCGAAGGCATGGACTTACGAATTCGGCCCAAGCATTCACCTCCAATATCTTCTTCTGGAGGTCGATCGCCCCAACTATCCCTCGTCTGCCTATCCATCTCCCTCGTACTACCTCGACGACATCCCCGGACCTAACGTTGTAACCCTGCTCGGGTGAATATCTGAGGGAGTTTGAATGCGGCAAGAACTTCGCCGATTTAACATCGACAGTGAGAGCATACCCCGGAAGATATGGGCGTAAGTAAACCATACTTGAACAGATGGTCTCTACTGTCCCAAGATATCCGCGGTGAGGGCCAGAAATTACCTCAGCGGCATCACCAACTTGCACATCGTCACGAGTCTCCTCAGAGGCTGTGGTCTTGGGCGGCGTGAAATGGGGGTGATCAGGCTCGTATGACTCCAGAAGGTACAGGGGGGCGCAAATCTGGGAAGCATGTAGTAGTTAGATTTCATGTAACAAATTGACTTACTGGTGCACTATCATCATCGAGGAATGTCACCTCCTGTGTGAGAATATTGACCTCGGTGACAATTCCTGATTTCCCAATGTTCTGATGATGAACACTGTTCATGTCACTGTAGGGATCAATGACAATGCGTACAAGATCTCCCGCTTCGTAAACCCTCTCTAAAGTCGAGAGAGGTGCACAGTATTGGTTTATCTCTTGAGCCTCCACGATAGCGGAATCATTTTCATGGTCAATAGAAACTAATCTTGCACGAAGACCAAAGTAGGCTGCATCATTCACAACCACGCGGTCAAGGGGCTTCCAAAATTTACGGTTGTACCGTCTGAGAGTGTCATTCATAAATGACGGTGCGATCTTGGATTCAAGATGCAATGAAATCTGATGGGGAGAGGGGGTGGGGCATGGACTAACTTGTTTCTCCGGTAGCTGCAATAGTAAAAGCCCTGCGACATAACGATGTCGCTTGAATTTATATGTTGGAAGCCCCTGCACAGAAGTGCACGGAACGCCCCCATAGCTCTCTGGGGAAAAGAGTCGACGAGCGCGAATATCCTGGCCAATCATTTCATCGTCATCATGCCGAGGAAGCGGTTCGAGTTCCCGCGAGGCTGCTAGAACGTCGAAAACTCCGGATTGTGCATCGAAGGATATGATGTACCCCAAGTCTCCCTTATACCGCCCATATTTTGAGACGATGCACCATGCTGGGATTGTACGCACTTCCCCAAATACACGGATGAGAGGTACACGCTCCTCCGGGGGCACAAGTGTTAAACTTCGGACACAATCGGTGTGAGACGGGGGAATGTGGCAGCGCAAGGTCATCAAATCGGGGGCCCACACGTTAACGCGGCCATACAGTCCTTCTACTGTGGACGCGGGCAAGTGGGCTTCATTCCATACCGTTGCCACATACTTTGCGGACTCGGCTTTGTAGTAACATTCAGGGGTTGAGAGTAAAGTCTAGATCACACGACTTACCAGGAACAATTCTGACTGACCATAGTTGGATGGGATTTGACGGAGTAGAGGGGCGGGACGGGGACCTTGGTTCCAGCATCGGAGACATTGGGGACTTGGATGGTGGGACAGAGGTACGGCCATAGGTGGTAAGTCTACGATGATGCTCCACAAGCGAGATCGCCTTGAAGCTTTGCTCTCGCTTGTCTAAATTATGCTCGAATGCGAGTTCGGATACAAGATTTTCCCAGTAGCCAATCTTCGTATACTTTCCGTGCTGGAAATCCAACATACGCATCAGGTACTCAAAGTTGAGTGCACCGCTCAGCCAGTCACCGACTGCCTGCCAGAGGCCAATATCATCCAGCACCTCTAGACCTTCATCCATCACTTCATCTCCTTCTTCATCTTCCACGCCGCCGAATTCATACTGCTGCGATATTGCATTGATAGCTTGAGTGTACCTTGAAGGACCAGCAGCTTCACTAGGGAGAGAAACGAAATGTCCACTTGACTCATTCTCCCCATCCGGAACAATGAAGGGGTCTAAAACGCGTTGGAAACAGAATGAGGACACTGGATACGTGACGTACCACTTCCCTCCTCCTCTGAGCTGTCGTCCTCTTCTTCGCCAACGCGGGCTTCCAGATCCAAATAGCGAGTGATCCGAGCTTCTGCACTACGTTCGGCATGTTTGCCCTTCTCAAAAACCTACAAGGCGATCAGTTAACCACAGAGATAGCATGGTGCAACTGACCTTGCGACGTTTGGGAAAAGGCAAGTCGTCAGATGCTGGACGAGTTTTTCTGCAACGACGCTTCGAAGCTTTTGATGGGCCTAAAATTGTGATGTGAGTGGGTACTAAGTATGTCTGGTACAACTTACCAGGTAACGCGTTCCGGTTGGTAATCGCATCGCCTGATGGATCAGTTGGGAAGGAAAGGCCATGGGCTCGCATGGCAGCTTCTACTGTCGCAGTGGCCCCAAGCATGTCATCCTCTTCTGAGTGAGTGAAGAGCTGATCGAACAATGGTTTCCAGTCCTCATGCTTATAGTTGCCGATTTCCGCCAGTTTCTGTGTGAGCGGGATAAACTCGATTTCGTTTTTTGCCCACTGCATCACGTAGCGCCAGGCCTCGATCCGATCCATTAAGGACTGTACGTTAGAGCCTTAGGATAGAACACATGAGTAGGCCATTAACGTGGGACCTGGGCCACTCACTCATCACAACGTTCATGCCGTTCGTGCTTGTCGACATCTATCAGAGTTTATTTTTTTGATCAGAAGATAAACAACTCCAACGCCTAAACTGCGCTCACGTTTGTATACGAGCCTACCCTGCGCTCGCCAAGTACTACTGTGTTATGATGCTGGAGTGGAAAGAAGGTGCGAGACCACTTTGCTACGCCATTTGTAGGGATTGCCGAATTGGGAAGCTTTGCCGACTGTGGAGGGTGGAGGCGTACCGCCTGTGGATTCTATTGTGTATTATGTAAGCTATAAAGATAGGCGCATGAAAGAAACGCGTACTGTAGCCGTCCGTCTGTATGGAAGCAACCAGGGGGCCGTTATGCGTTACGGTTGCTAATGTTAGCAACCCAGCAGTGTTAACGGCCGGAAGTTTAGCATCTACAGTCGACTCCCTCATAACACATACCTCACATAACCCATACTCCCTCATAACCCATACCTTTTTGGAGTTCCCAAACCTCATTTTGTGCGCAGTTGACCCTTCCAATAACCCATACTCCCCCATAACACATACTTTTGAGGCTCTCCCGAGGGGTATGTGTTATAAGGGAGTCGACTGTATGTGCAGGACTGGGACCCCGCGTTACGCGTTACGTTGCTACTGTTAGCAACCAACCCCCAATTACGCGTTATTTTTAGCAACGCAACCACCCCGGCGTTACGCGTTACAGTTGCCTCCATACAGACGGCTACATACTGTCAGTGACTACATGTAATTGTGCATATGCATTAAGTACATACCACCCACAACCATCCTTTGAGCGGGCTAATCGCTTAGCGATCTATTGAGTTCATCGTTTTCGGCGGGGGACCATACCTGAAATTGACGGATTAGCGATAACGGCGCCTGCAGTGAGTGAGTGCAACTGCAGCGAACTAATTGTTTCGACAGTATGGTGTGTGTTTGTTTCATGTCCTAGTGTGCGTTACCACTTGCCTACAAGCAGTAGGCAAGGTACAGTAAGACACAATAGTACTAATATTTTATTAGCCCATAAGGACAATGACGAAAAGGGAGAAAAAAAATACAGGCAAAAAACTTCCCGGTTGTAAATAGGGATCAGCGATTTCAGAGTCCGCCACGAAGTCCGCGCAACCCACCTCAGTCAAGTCTGTGTAGAATACTCATTAAATCGCTGTATACTCTTGTGTAAGTATACTGTACCTGTAGAATACTTAGTAAGTCACTAGTAAATAAGGTAACTAATGGTGTGATGTAGTCTCCGATAGCGCTGGACTTGCCTGTATGCCTAGTTGCAATCCTCAGCTCTAGCAGCATCATCTATGCGCAGGTATATAGCTGTCCATAGCTTCAATAAGATATTTGCAATGTTTGTGGGGTCCATTAATGTGTCTGTGGACTGAGGGCATGTCCGATTTCTGCAACATTTGTGATATCAGCGATCAGTGCTCCAGGCAGGCTTGACGTCCGGCTAGTTCGATGTATTGATCATCTTCCATGCACAGATCAGATGGCTTCTCAGTGGGCCAGCTCCCAATCTCCTTTCATCCGGGCATTATTTCTGGCACGCTTCTAGTAGGATCATCACCCACCCCCGGTGCTGTCCGGGCACTCGCGAAACTACGTACTGCACAAATCCCCTTCCGTCTCTGCAGCAACACTAGCGAGAAGTCAAGCGATGCCCTGCACGAGCGAATGTGCGCGGCCGGATTGGACGTACGCCGAGAGGAGTTGTGGACACGCATTGGCTCGCTCAATGCGGTACTGAAGAAGCTGGGCGGGAAGAGGTAGGTCACTGCATCATACGTGTTGCATCTCAATCGCGTCTCTTTCTGCTCATCGGGCCATTTGGCGTCTAGGCCATACATGCTGCTCTCGCAATCCGCCTTGAGAGAATGTACGGCTGCTTCGGGGAACGTGGTCAGCGCAGAACCCGATGCATCATCCCCATTGCCATACGACGCCGTCGTCGTCGGTCTCGCACCATCTTATGCCCATCTGAACGTGGTCTCCCGGATCCTCGTCAGCGAGGACCCATCCAGGGACACCTCTCACTCCGACCGCCCAGAACTCACATCTAGCTCAGATATACAGGAATAGATGTCGTACCACGTCCCCGTCCGCCGCTCATCACACTGCACAAAGCGTGCTACTTTGAAGCCTCCGATCGTGCCCTTTCTCTTGGCCCGGGCTCATTTGTACACGCGCTCGAGGTCGCCGCACGCACGTCTGCAATAGTTGTCGGGAAGCCCTCACGGGGATTTTTCGACCTCATGTTGCGCGACATCGGCTGCGATCCCAACTTGATGTGACACACGGGGGATCTGGACGTTGCGGACGTGTCGCCCAACATTTCAGATGTACACCGCGACCGTGCCCCCGGCCAGGCCCCGCCCTCTGGCGTGCATGGTTGGGAGGGCATCACAGTGATTGGCGATGACGTGGATGCAGATCTCGGCAGGGGCGCTATCGAACTTGGTCTGTGGCGTGTCCTAGGTGTGTCTTGCCCTCTATTTTTACCGATGCGCTCTATATGAATTCGGTGTTCCCTGACCTGGACTTTGGACCGTTTGCTGAGTTTGTGGAGGGGTTGCTCGAGCGCCAGAGGATTTTGTCTTGAGTCCGAGAATCACGATATAAAAAAATGATGCCATGAGGTAGCCAGCGCAGACTTGATAAGGTGTACAACTAATGCTCGTAAACTGATAGAGAACAGCCACCGTGTTGAGAGATGATCAGTAGGTAAATGGGTCTGCTACTTCACAACAGCAATGAGAGCACGATTGCGAACTCAATCTTCCATCATAGGTGGAGGAGTGACCATGTAGGCGTTCCAAGCCTCAACAGCCGCTGAGGGGAAGAAATAACCAGATTCTGTTGTGGCACGACCATAATAAATTGCTGTCTGACCAGTCATGATTTCGTTCATTCGTGAGGGGATTCCTCCGACAGATCCCGAACTGGTATTAGCCACCAGTTCCAGTTTAACTTGTGTCAGAATGGGGCAAAATTCAAACTCAATAGTGGTGCGACAACCTGTGACAATTCATTGAATGACTATGCCAACTTGGTGGACCGTAGTCGTCTTGAAACACGAGAGAATTCTCCAATGTGGTACCAAACTCAAATGAAGAAGATGGTAGCGCCGCACAGTCACGGCTAAAGGCTCGATGAGCCCGGGGACTTGTCTAGCGCCAGCTTTGCTTGAAAACAAGGCGGCATCATAAGTTAACATGGTGCACAGATTCTGCCTCAACCTACCCCATCTAATACAAAGACCAGTCCTGGACTAACCACTAGATGGACGGAAAAAAAAAGGGGAGGGACAGTCAACAATGACTTTACGACAAATCGTGAACGCGACCGCTGGCACACTGCCCGCGAGAAATCACCGACCTGTCAGAGCGCCCTCTGAAATAGGGAACTCGCATGACTCGTCGCGGTTGCACTGGCCATGTGGGCGTTCCAAGCCCCGACAGTCGCCGAAGGGAAGAAATACATAGATTCTGTCGTGGCTTGCCCATAATAGATCTCTGCCTGGCCAGTCATGGTTTCGTTCGCGAGGGAAGACACTTCCCCTCCGACAGCCGTGACCAATCCCGAACTGGTATTAGCCACCAGTCCAGTTTGATTGTTACCGAAAATGAACTGTCAAACGAGGGTCAGAGCCTAAATGGGTGTTAGAAAGAACAAATGGGAAAGGAACAGGTCCCTCACCGAGATAGGATTATTATATCCGATGACATGCCCAGCACGATCCACAAGGACATACTTCCACCCACGCTCTTGGTGGAGATCCCAGCAAACTTACCATTGTCGTTGTACCACGGTGTGTCCGGTTTATGTGTGAAACCCTGGATTCTACCAAACTCGTGTTCTAATGATAAAAAGTCAGGGCGTGAATGATGTGTCAAATGCACCACAGCACACCTGGATTGGATGACAACTGTATGCACAATGAGCACGTTGCAATAACGGGCAACTAGGGAGACCCACTTTGAGAACCGAAGTGTGGGACAATAAAATCATCGTTTCCAGAATATATGATGACTGATATATTATGGGCCGTCATATTCATTGCAAGATCTGTCAGGAAGGCCATGGGTCTGGCTTCTCTAAGTGTCTCATTATTCTTGACGTGATCAGGACTCACTCGACGCCTACAGAACACGAATCGTGAGCAAACTGTCATATGTGGTTGGTTAAAGGGCTGGGACTCAGTTGGATCGCCATAGATCGACAAATGTGAATTTGTTATAGGCACCAAGAAATAGCTGCTCACCGGAATCATTCGTCGGTGCGAAAGGAAAATTGATAATTTCTTCCCAGTCTTTGCTCGTAGGTGCATGGAGGGCAGCACGTGTATGATTATCTGCGAAAACGTACATAAACGCCAACATATCCGTCCATGGCCAACAGACGGACCATTGAGAAAGACACTCGCATCCATTGTCGTCTCGGGACTCAATCCATCAGGGATATTTTGTACACGTCGAAGTAGCCGCCCACAGCTAAGGCAGGAATTCTGGAAAAGGAAACCAGGCAGAATAAAACGTGGAAACTTACACCAAGGAAAGGTGAAATTGACAGCGTAGTTGAGCATCTCACCGTACAGGGCACATTGGTACCAAGGGTCGATCGTCCCGTTCGCGCGTCCAGTAAGGTCTCGCTTCCACATATCGCGTGTGCGTAGTCTCTCCCCGTGTTCCAATGGAGAACCGCCCCTCTCCCTCAGCCTTGTGGACAGCCGATCCTCTATTTCGATCATGAACCATTCCTTTATCATCTTTAAACCGTATTTTTGGAGGACCCTGCAGAACTAGAAGAGTGCAGTGGGGCATTCAGGGTCAGAAAATGCCCCGGTTGAGGGTACTGAAGAGTCAGGTTGTATCCACACAGCGTACTCCTATGTAGAGAAATAAGCATTCCCCGACAACAGATATCGGTGCCTTGAACGTACTGCTCTTCAAAGTACTGAAACACTTGAGTATCATACCCAATGATTTGAGGGTATGTTTCCAGCACACTTATCACTGAGAATTCACAAAACGCCTCCACTGACCCGACAGCCTCATTCCCAATGGCAATGGCCGTGAGATCGACGGGAGGATTGTCCATCTCGAAGTAGGTTTTGGCGATATACGGCTGAAGCAATTTATACTGATCAGCCTGCCTGTTTGAGAGAATCGGCATACGTACGATGAATGTTCCGGCATAACTCTCACCGGGGAGATATAAAGGACATGTAGCAAGATTAGGGAATACTTTGATGAGGTTTTCCAGGAATCCCATCTGCTGGTGCATCAGCATGGCATAGAGTTCATACGCCACTGATACTTACGAAATCAACACCAACTGGTTCTTGTCAGCGACTGAATAGGTGCCAGAATCAGACAATGATGGCTAGAACCCGTTCGATGCTGTTCACCATACCTGTCGGTATCAGCCGTACTGAAACCAGTTCCACTGACACAAGCACGTCAATCAATCTTCCACCGTGAAGATGAAAGAAGATGAAAAGCCGGACATACACTGGTTGATCGATCCACACATAATCTGCGACATTGGTCCATGCATACTGATTATCGACGGCCGAATAATTGCTCAGGATGTTAATGGGGCCATTCTGAGACAGCACGTCAACTTGATAACATGGTGTTACCCAAAACGCATCAGACGAACCTCAAACAGGAGACCGACGAGACTCGAAGCACCAGGACTGCGAAATCCTTAGCTGTGTGTTGTACATGGGCATAAACTCACCCTCTGTTGAGCCAGATTCCCCAAGGTTCACTGCTGTTCACTGCAAACGATCCGTTGGAGGACTCGAACACCCAAAAGAACAGGGTGTCATTCGGATGTCCCTGGCTTTGCATGGGGATATTCCCGGCCCAGTTCCGAGTGACGGGCCATGTCACATTTGGAAGACTCTCGGTCACCTGAAAGTCTGCGAAGGACCAGCCATGGAATCAGTGCAGCCGAAAAGTACACATAGTACACACAGTTCTGCCATTCCGGACTGTAGTCCCCGCAAGGCATTCCGGGATACGCTTGAGGCCAGCTAGACGGCATGAGCTGAGCCTGTGCGAGCGTGAACAAAGAGGGGTCAGAGGCCAATGCTAGGAATGCCCAGGACATGGTTGAGGAGCAAAGGGTACGCGATGCTGTGTGGGCTTTTTAAGTGGTATAATAAGCAAGGGTCACTGTAGGACCTTAGCCTGCGCGGCTGACTCGGGAAACAAGATCGTCATATCACGATGCAACCAGATACGCCACCTGGGTCCGCATGAGGCAGATGGTCGTTCGCGATGACCAATTCAATTCCCAGAGGGAGAACGGCGTGAACTTCGATGTTGTCGAGCCATGCTGCTCGATGAATACGTGTGAGCATGTAATCAGAGCACTTCCATTGACACCACGGGTGGATCAATATATAGGTCCGCACTAAATGATATACAAAATGTGAATACTTTTTTTCAAGTATGGATTGAAGTCGATGCGATGTCCAGATTTGAAGTATGGTGGTCGCGCTCAACGCCGTGCCTCAGGATGACGAGCCTGCTTCGTCTGCGATCGAGTCTGTGGATGCCAGCCCAGAGGATGTTGTGGTGGAAAGTGGTACTGGCGGTTCGGAGGCGATGCCAGTCGAGGATGATGCACGCCAGGTATGATCGATCGCGTGCGTGCGTGGTGATTCCCCGCGCACTGAGACATGCACATCATTACTTCCACCTATCGTTTACATTAGAACATCGAGACCCACACGATGGGCTCGACTACTTACACAGACTCCATAGAACCAGATCTACATACCATACCAACTGAAAGGATATCCCTGAGCCGCACTGACTCATCTGGATCGATCCGTCTCATCGTGTGCACGCAAACGAAAACACAGCAGCCAGGCGGGACACATGATCACGAGGGCGAAATAATGTGTTCCTTCCTGGTGTGGGTTCACAGTGAATTTAACAGTGCGTGCGAAAGGAACGTAAGCCGTACTGTCAGACGGACCCCTGCGGATTCAGACTGGGACCAATCATGCGCTTGTTGCGCCCAGGTAGACGTGAGTTGGCATGACGTGGCTTATCATCGCTAGAACATACCTGCTCTACTTCTGTTGCAGGCGCACTGTGCTGCCTGCTACTAGGGGTACCTTCGTTCGGACGCTTGGAGATGGCAGCCTCGTGGAGCGGTTTCTGCTGTAAAGCATGATGAGTCCATGCATGCAGACCAGAGAGCGAACGAAAGTGTTTTATTCGGACTGGTTTCGCAACCGCACGCTGAGAAAGCAGATTGACACGTCACATCTCCCCCTGTTCATCTATCAAGGAGTACTCACTTTTTAGTGTTCACCAACAGCCATTTTCCAGCCTCCCTTATCCACAGGTTCCATTCTCACTGGTGATTGATTGGGACGTTGACGTGACTTTCCAGTCATTTGGCTACATGCGTGAGGTGCTGTCCTTGCCACTCGTGCTCCGCAGCCACCGTTTGAACCTTGATTCATGCTGGGCCGACTCGACAGTGCTGATATTTTGCCTGGCACATGCCCCCGCAGTGGAGGCACCTGGGAGTGGTTGTGCGTCAACCTCGTGACTGTGGGCAGGAGAGGTCGGGAACAGTGGCTTTGAGTACCATCAGCACGCAAAGAACATGTGAATAAAGTAAAATGATTGCCAACCTCATCGAAGTTGAATGCTTGCCCAGCAGGCGCCTCGACCTATGCCATCATGAGAACCAGTCGGGGGAGAGAATAGGGAAGCATTACATCGAGAAGATTGCCACCTTTGCCATCTTCACCATGTGCCCCAGGCTCAAGTAGATGGGATTTTCCAGGATCTTCCTGTCATGCGCATGTAATAGTGTTAGTGCAACTCTGTTAGTGGCAGAACAAGAAATCCCTACCAGATTTGTCTCAAGTGAGTGCTCATTGAGGTCACCTGATGCCAACTGTTCCTTGTCCTGCAGTGTTTCCTTGAGAGAAGATACCTATATAGTCGTCAGAATGGGAGACAGCGATAGATGGCGCATAATTGCATGGAAAAAACTGTAGGAGTCAGGAGCAGGGTGGGTTCGCCTCAGAGAAGTATGCCAGTGGCCTTAATTGTTGATGGGCCGCTCGCCTGTCCGACCGTCAAAAACACGGATGTTGTAGCCATAGCAAGCAGTGGCAAGTTGAATGCGGTTGCCATCGGGGGAGAACTTGATCCCCCAGACAAGATTTCCATGCTGGAATGGGCCAATGAGCCTTCTCTTCCCCGTAGCGATGTCCCAAATACTCGCTTGGCCCTCAGAGTTCCCCGCGGCAAGTGTGGTCGAACCTGGGATAACGTCAATGTTATACACATGGTTTGTGTCCTCCACGTGGATGACCTCCTCACACAGCTTCGTGTCCCAAGCAGTTGCACCTCTTCCAGATGTTCCATACGCTATCCACTGCTTTGACACAGCAGCAGCGGACAACTGAAACTGCATTCCTCATGATGCACGCTGTTCCAGCATCAGCGAGCACCTGGGTCCAGCGGGATGTCTGCGTACCAGATTGTCCTTTCCTACAAGGTCGCACCCGAGAGAGATCGTTGGCTGTGTTACCCATGCCGCATTTACCGCTGGAGTGAATTCAGTTCATGCTTGACGTCGGGACGACACGACGACCCACGAATCAAACGCGAGTCTCCTGGAGTGGGGGAATTCGGGTGCACCGCAAGGTGCGACTACCTCCACAACGCTGAGGTGATAAAACAGGGTCGATCTGTTCACCGTCGCTGTAGGTAACTTTGGTGAGCGAACGGGGTGCGGGCTAGAATACAGGGACGGTGAGGCCCTGTACACAGTAAGTATGGGTATACGAGTAGCAAAGAGTGTCTATGTACTCACCTCCAGTCGGTCGGATGAATGGCTGGAGGGGGAGTGGTGCCGCACGTTGTAGGAAATGGCGATTCCCAAATCACCTCATTTGGCAAGGTCCGACGCGCTGGCTGTCGGGGTTGTGTTTGAAGCATGCGCATGTACAAACAAAAGGTCGTTCCTCCCGCTGTCCTTGTACTCTTGCATATTGTAAATTTCGTCCCAGCATACAGGAACGATTTGGAAGCTGCCTTGTAGCGGTGACGCCAACCGAATGGCGTACGCAGCCTTAGTAAAGCAGTATCCGCAAGTTGCGGATTTGCACAGGCCAGCCTGGTCGGCGACCCTGCCACCGCTAGCACCTCTGCGATCACGTGATTTTATTGCAGGGTGCCGGGGCCATGCGAGGTACACGGCCATTTTACATAGCCCTAAATCTAACATTTACTGAGTAAATGATATGTGTACCTACACGGAACATTCTGAGTGGCTCGCGTAATGATTTGTAGATTCCCTGAATGGGGGTGTGTAAGCTTGTCGCACGCGGGACATGGCCCGCACCCCAGATGATCGGCTGTGAAGCACACATGTCAGTAGAGTAGTGATACGGCGCGCCATCAGACCTACGCCAGTCTGATAGTCAATGCGTTGGCCATTCTTGGTAACGAATTTGCCATTCCACTCGTCACCCTGCTGGAAACAGTCTGCGAACTTGTGAAGGTACTGGTCATATGGCAAAAGCAGGTGAGTCTGATCGCCATAGAAGTCGTTGTACCAGACACCGATAACAGCGAGCAAAAATGGAATATTTCTCTCCAGAGGGCCTCCTTAAAGTGTTTGTCTATACCATGAGCACCCTTCGGGAGAGACTCGAAGTTATCGTAGCCGATACACAGAGCGATGGAGAGACCAATCGCGCTCCACACGCTGTAACGACCACCAATTCAGTCCCAGAACTGGAACATGTTGAAATGTCAATACCAAAGGCCTCAACGGCTTTGGTGTTCGTGGAGAGAGCTACAAAGTGCTTGGCAATGTGAGCTTTGTCCTTGGCGAAGGACAGGAACCAGGCCCTCGCAGACTCGGCGTTCATGATAGTCTCTTGGGTAGTAAACATTTTGCTAGTGATGATGAACAGGGTGCATTCTGGGTCACAGACTCGGAGGGTCTTGGCGAAATGGATCCCGTCAATGTTGGAGACAAAATGGACGGTGAGATCACGTTTCGTGTAAGACTTGAGTGCCTCGGTCACCATGACGGGGCCCAGATCAGAGCCACCGATAACAATGTTGACGATGGCGTTAATGGTTTTGCTGGTATAGCCCTTCCAGGAACCGCTCCGGACTGCCTCAGAGTACTCCTTGATATGGGCAAGCACACCCACAACTTCGCCAACGCCGGTCTCCTGGATGTGAAAGTCATTGAAATTGCGCAGAGCAACATGCAAGACAGCGCGATCCTTGCAAGTATTGATGGCCCTCCAGCAAACATCCATGGCATAAACATGCAGAACCATCAGTACTATGACTATAGTCAGTACAGAGGCAAGTGGGTTAGAGAGCATGAAAGCTCACAATCGGTAGCAGTGAGGAATAGGACATATTCATATTCCCATTGATAAATCATGTACAGTGCCATGCCTTCGAAATAACATCCATGTTTCGTTGAGGGTCAATGGAGGAGCAGGAGGCTTACACCTGTTCGAATGTTAACATTACAACCTCACTTGTGCACCTGAAGTACTTACGTCTGTCAAAATATGATCATTAGTCATGGATTACAAGCAAAGCTGGCAGAAACTGACCATAATAGGCCCGGGCAGTAAATCACTACCGGCGGCGAATTTACTGTCCGGTCAATCTGACCAATCAGGACGTGGAGTCAATGCTCTCGAACTGACCGATGGCACCCGTGCTTGAGATGGGTTCAAAGTTAGCTGTATAGATATGCGTCGGGGAAATCATAGACTTACGAAACCGAGAGAAGACCGACGTAATGAACTTATCCTTATCAGAATGATTAGTCGGAAACAAGTGCAGCAGAGCATCCCACAGGGCCTTTGGTATTTACAACGACAAACGGTGTAGATACCCATGTCCATTGTCTGCACTGTGATGTTGTTAGGGATGTGCAACTTGGCCGATAATTGTCTCATTCTGACCCAAATGTACTCCGCCTTTACATATCATTAGCCATAAAACAAGCAAACTACAAATGGTAAGTTGAAATACCTCTCTTGTGAAAGTGAGGGCTGTCGCGACAGGGTTGGGATTGATTCTCTGTGTGAAATGAGAGGGTACTATGCACGGGATACCACTCACCGTAATCATATACGATGATGGAGATCATCGTAACGTAACTGTGCTGCCTTAAAAGATCAATCACCAAGCAGAAATGTGAACGACCGTACTGGTTACATAGTCATTAAAGGTTAAAATGGGCACCGAGTCGGAGAACATTTTGTATAAACGAGAAAGTCTAGCAGCGACAAACTGAAGGGGGCGGGGGGAGCTTGGGAGAGACCTGGTAGTTGAGTGTGCTGCCCGGTGTATCAACTATTTCCCCATGATGTGATTAGTGAGTGAGTGACGGCTTATCGTGAAACGTCAGGCAATGCGTGATGGAGGCAACCGGCGCTGTTCAACACATGATAAGGGTCTTTGTTTCAAGTCAGTACGTTGTTTATATCATCTGTGCAAAGTAGGCAATCTTCCATCAGTGAAATATTCGAGACGAAAAGAAAGGTGCCTCAAAGGGGACGCATTCATCAAGTCTACGCATCATGGGAAGAACAAGGACTGTATAGGTAACTGCTCCCCGATGAGGCATGCTCATCGTGTCTCTCTCCACCAACCCAGGTCCGTTCTCTGTTTTTTAGAGTAGGAGTCATGAAGATGTCAATCCAGCCCAGCGTCAGTAGTTGCCGGGGCTAAAATAAAGTCTGAGAAAATAGCCTTGTTGAAACAGTAAACATGACATGAGTAAAATAATACTAATGGAACTAGCCCTCCAGTCGAAGTTGTGCGAGCATAAATTCATCATGGGCCCTCTGAATTAGCTCCAGATCACGAGCATCGGGTGGCCTCGTTATGCTATTGGCGTTTACATCCGGCGGATATCGAACTTCCCCAATCTTCCCTGCCCAGTCGAAATCGATGATCATGAACTGTTTCAGATCGTCTGACACCATAATGTTCGTATCCCGGATATCGCCATGGACATAGCCAGCATCGTGCAGTATTGCCAGCTTTTTCCCTATGCTATCGCGGAGAATGGAGGGGAATGGGAATGGCTTCGTGTAGGCCATGACGTCATACAGTGTCTTGAACTTGTCCTCATCGAGCATTTCCATGACCACCATGAACCACCCACCACCCACCTCTTCCAATCCCCATATGGCTGGAGCACACTGTGCATTTGCGAGGATTTTGTGGGCGTCGTATGAATAAGAGGAAACAAATTTGATGCAAATGTTAACATCGCCCTCCATTCCCAGGAAAATAGGGGTATTATTGTCCAGCTGGCGCAGGTAACAGAAGGTCTTTGTCCTTCGAGTATCGCGAGAGATGTAACTCGTTGGGTGTGGGAATAGCTGAAGGGAAGTGGGTTTGGGCATGTGTTGTAGTCCCTCATAGTAACGCCTCAGTAGTTGAGTAGCTTCGCGGAAAGCAGCTAGGCGACGTGCTGTGTAAAGCCGCATGTCCATACAGGTGGAGTGAAATCCAAATGCGATAGGGTCTGCTAGGATTTGTACTGAGGGGCGTAAATTCCATGCAGCAGCAGCGAATGTCATATATGACCCTACAGAACAAGCACTTAGTTTGCCATAAAACTAGCAGAGAACAGAGGAACTAACCAGAAATGATGAGGAGTAGACATGGTAGCGTAGACCTGCTAAATTTGATAGCCAACTCTCTCGTCTTCTCCAAGTAGTATGCTATGGATTGAAAATATGGTTCTGCTGATGAACTCCCGGATTCGTTCTTGTACTCAGCAATCACATAACAATGCTCGTTGACCCTCAAAACCGCATCCATCAAGTACCCGATCTTTGACTTCCCCGCTGCCAAGGGATATCCAAAAGAGCCAAATATGTCACAAATCTTTTGAGTGCGCGAGGTTTCGTTTTCATACATGCCTGACATGGCTATCCGGAGCTTGCCGGCAAGAACACTGTCGTTGACTGTGGGTGTGATAGTCCTACAGTCATCGATAAACTTGCCAAAGGCACGATGGAGTAAGGAGGGAGGGATGGAGTCCTCTGTGTGGCTAGGACGACCACAGGATATAGCATTGTCCCCTAGCTGTTGAGATCGGAATGCGCTAGGGGTGCCAGAGCGAGAGGGTGCTTTGCTCTTGACAGACTCCAAAAACTCTTTACGTTGTATCGCAATCGGATCAAGAGCTCCAGTGTAGTTGCCGCGGTGGTGAAGACTTAATGGAGGAGGTTTCGATGGTTCTTCTGGGTAGGGTGAGTACAAGATAACGCTATGTTGACCAAGCTTACCTTTACTGGGCACCTGGACAACAACACGCAGTGGCTCGGAGAGATACATTTCTTTGAAGATCGTCGCTAGTTTCATGCTCACTTTCAGAGGGAGACCCTGCTTCAATTCACTGAGGACCTCATGGAGCACATCATCATCATCGTCACATCCCTGAATCCTGAACAAATTGAAGTGACCGGCGCAAACATCAGGGATGTTGGCATAAGCCACACTGATCGCCTTCTTGAGCCGATTGACAGTTCCACTCATGGCAAGCCTGATCTCCCCTGAGGAAGCCTCTAACCCC
The DNA here is from genome assembly GCA_038090235.1 of Pulveroboletus ravenelii. Taxonomy (NCBI): domain Eukaryota; kingdom Fungi; phylum Basidiomycota; class Agaricomycetes; order Boletales; family Boletaceae; genus Pulveroboletus; species Pulveroboletus ravenelii. The sequence goes on from JBBPMH010000609.1 coordinate 17,076, forward strand.
CGAATCCAACATTGAACAGGCACCTGATTTGTCACAACTGCAACAACCGAAGCCTCAGTTGAAGAACCTGGGTTACAATGGCTACATACCGCATACCACGAAGTGAATTATGCTATGAGGATCAAATTGCGCAAAAGCTTTTGATAAACGCTGCGAATTCTTCGAAAAGTGTTCTAAATCGGATAGTTTGTAGCCTTTGAAAAGGTCTTCAAGGGGGCTTTCCTCAGGTATAGGGGGGAATTTGTAAAGGGAAAAATCTCCTTTCGAAAAGTTGCCACGGCTCCGGTTCTCGTCGTATATCGTCTGTCGGAGGGAGTCGATAGTGTCTTGTTCCAAAACTTTGACAGATCGGACCTGACCTGCCATGTCGCCATGCATCCAGTAGTTGAGGGTCATAGTTGGGACTGGGACAGCGCCATCAATTGGGAGTAGAATCTGGATGACAAAGGCTACATACCGCGTACTACAAAGTGAACTATGCTCCTGGGATCAAACGGCGCAAAGGCTTCTGACAAACGCTGTGGATCCCTTAAACAACGACCCAGATCAGAGAGTTTGAGGGAATCGAGCATGTTTTCAAGGGCGGCGTCGCTGTGCGTTGGCGGAAATTTGTGAAAAAGCAGGCTCTTTGCTGAAAAGCCGGAATTCTGGCCCTTCTTACATAACTCATCCCGGAGTGATGCAACGGTGTCATCCTCCCAAAGCTCAACAGATTGAATCTGACTTGGCAAGTCATCATAGATCCAGTAGTTGAGGGTCAGGGTGGGGACTGGGATGGCACCATCAATCAGGCGGCGAAGTGGTGAGATAATGGCGCACCTTCAACAACGATGACAAAATCTACCAAATCTTTTATCTCGAATGCTTGCTCATCGACACGTGTGCACTTGTCCAAGGCCACGGGTTGCTGGAACTGGTTCTTAGGAACGGAGTAGAGACGGAGATCTTTAGCAGCCACGCGGGGAGACTGAGTGATCTTGCCCCTTATACAATCCTTAAGTCCCGCGACCGTGTCAGACAGAGTCATCCTGACATCGAAGCACTTGGCGGGATCGTCACCGTACACCCAACAGGAGATTCGATATTGGCCTGTGGTTCTTTTTCGTCCCATGTTGAGGTTTTTTAAACTCCGACATCTCCGTTGCCAGTTTTAAATAATGATGACCACATTAGATCACGTGCTGCCAACACAGATGGTAGTGGAAATTCCTTACCTAGCCACTCCGACTGAACAAACATAAAACCCAACGTAAAAAGTCTAGTGGCCGCTTCCCGATCGCCGCCCCACGGCGACCAGGCCATCTGCGAAGCAGGGGAGTAACGTTACGCTTTGATGACTCTTAGAAGGCCTACGCGAGGCCTGGCGAGTACTCTGATTGGACCGGAGCATGCTTGTATGTGCGGGCAGCTCAACCTGACCTGCTGTAGAACAGGCTACTGACTATTACAGGTTACTTATCATTCCAGTCGTAGCTACTGCTTGCACAACCAAGTACTATTCTGTGATTGTATTATATTTAGCTTGCTATTGATTGGTTTCACGGTTCCTATTAATGAGCTGGCCTGCATTGAGGCTTGCAGTGAGCCCTGTGGTAGTCCTGCGAAACAACTTCTCTACCTACTTACAGTACTTTTGGGCTTTACTTCGCCACCTGTAAAAAGTCGCTGCTGCCTTCTTTCGGCCTTTGTTTTCTGTGACAAGGTGAGACATGTCTAAGAAAGGTATGACGTCTTTTCTGCCTTTGCGCCTGTGCCGCCTGTCAAAGATACCACAGGCCAGCAAAGTCAGGTGACATTTTGCTGATGACTGGTACGGATATCCGTAAAGGGCGACATGAGTGGGAGGCTGAAAAGTTGGCAGGTCTCTTGATCGAATCGATGACCTCCCCACTTTGTTTTTCCAATTTCAACTCGAGCGTGGAACATCATAAATAACTGTATACCTGATTAAGATTCATGTGTTGATTACGACGGCTCTGTCACTCGGGGTCGAAGGTTCCAAGTTGAGGGATACGTTGGTATCGTTTGTTACACAGCCGTACCTGTGCAACTGGCGAAAGGGTACCATTGGGTCAAGGGTAGATCACTGGGCGTACCTGTTGGCGCTGCAGTGGAGCGAAAAGATAACAGCCCTGTCCCTGGCATTAGCACCACCAATGTGCCTGCCACCCGCATCACGTGAGTCATAATTCTAACCTGTATGGGTCGTGATCAGATAGAAAACTCCGGGGGATATGGAAAATCAACGAGAGCGCAACAGCAGCAACGTTCGGAGCGTCGTGGCGGACTTGATCCAACGACTCACAGCCGTCCATCTGGCTTTCTATTATTTTGAAATGCTCCATCCTACATGCCCCCTTGAGCCAATTCTCGATCAGCTGATACTTGCGAGCCTGTGTGCAGCCGCTCACGTCACACATTGGCTTCTCTGTCGGCGGTGCCTTTATCTCAGGGGGTGGTGCGCCGTTCCACGGGAGTACAGACACGGGAACGGCAAACGTGAGTTTCATGTACGTATCGGCTTCCCCAGCAGCCGGTTCTGCTTCGCCGGGGAGTGACTGGATGGTCGATATCGGTCGGTACATGGTAAGGACAAGCTCGACGGGTTCGACCACGTCTCCTTCGGGCGCCTGTGAGCTGTCCTGGGTGGACTGCACGGCGGCAGGGGGGTAGCCGACAACGGAGTCCGATCGTCCGCAGTCGACAGCACATTGCGCTTGCTCTTTGACTTGGACTGTTTCTTGAGCAATTGATTGATCATCTCTGCCTGTCCGACATGACGTACGCATGAGTACACGCGCAGGCGCACGAACGCACCCAGTTTAGATTGAGTCCAGACTATATGCACATTTTCGCCCTCGAGCTTCTTTTCGGTCAGGTTTTTGCGCCTGCGCGCGGTTTCCTCGCGTCGTAGTGCAATCTCCGACTCAGTCAGCTGTTTCTTCTTGCGGGAGGATTCTACTAAGATGAGCGTGAGTGTTTGGAGAGGGAGACGGACAGAGGGAGACGTGGGATGAGTCGACAACGCTGGCGAGGACGGCCTGGTGGGAGGTCATCGGACAGGTAGAGCCAACGAGCCCGTCTTCATCGTCCTTGTCCTCCAATTCGATGTCTATATCGACAGGTCAGAAAAGGTTTTACGACACCAAATGGAACACCCAAACCCACCCCACAGATGAGGAAAGTTGAAGATCGCGATCTAGGGATGTCCACTGCGAGGTGCACATCCCGGGTTGGACAGCCCATGGACTGAGCGAGGGGTAGAGGAGGCGGGGCAAGGATGAGAGCACGATAGTATAACATGCGTGATTACACATATTGTGCCATCGTGCCCTCATCTTAAGTAACGGCGGAGCAGAGGAATGCAGGGGGCGAGCAGTTAGTCTATCTAAATAGGGATTAGCGATTTCAGAGTCCGCCACGACCCGCTTCGGTTAAGTCCGAAATCGCTGATCCCTATTTAAGATCAGGAAATTCACACGTAGCTTTCTTCC
>JBBPMH010000610.1:0-20537 GCA_038090235.1 Pulveroboletus ravenelii
AATGCTCAATGATGTGGCTATATATGTATACACTAATATCAACAAATTCCATGATATGCTCAACATCCACCATGCAGATGAAGAGCTGCAATGGAGATCATCATTACTAGAGAGTCATGGCTCAGGCTTGGCTTGGGCTTGGCCTGGCTCAAGCTGCAGCTTGTAGTGTGAAAGGTGTGCAAGGGTGGTAAAGCCTAGGTGGACAAGTGAGCACACATACATATGCAAACTATAGTCTGCATTTGCATGCACGCTTATGTGTTTATGAACAGCAGTGGCGGTCAGACAAGCACACCATGTCATGTCAGTGAGCCAAGTCAAGAGTTTGAGGGCAGTGGATCATGTTGATATGGCTGTGGCAGCAATGGAGTCAATGGGCAATCCAGGAGAGTGATGGCAATGGTGATCATGTCATGACCAATGGCAGACCAATTGGAAGAGGTAAGACCTTACAGATGCAATGGGTGATGTGGTGGTACATCATCCAGGTGTTATGAGCAAGGACTGAGGGAGGAGGAGCTCAATAGTGGTGGGCATGCATCATAGGAGTGTCACTGGTAGGAAAAAGAATAGCAGTCATACAAGTACATAAACAAATCATAACACCACCTTGGTTCCATCCCCAGGAATGATTGCTGCAATTTACTCCACTGTTGGCAGATTATATCTTCTTCTATCTGTTCCAGTGCTAACATGTAACCAGACTCATACATAAGTCAGATTCTTCATTTGCAGCTTTTTCATGTAAGACACAATAAGCCTGCTTGAAAATATTGACATATGGGTGATTATTGGCAAGCATGTCATGTAGCTCTTGAAGCACATTATGATCCAAATTCATGTTATGGCATGTATGAATATCAGTGGCTTCTTGAAGATCAAAGATATATATGTAATTGTGCATAAGTAGAGTCATTTTGATCTGCAGGAATTTCCAGAGTGCCTAGAAGATGATGAAGAGTGAAAGGATGAAGGACCAGATCCTTGCACAGTAGTATGATTGATGTCTACTCCCAAAGATATGAAGGCAAGACTGCTATTATATTGCCAAATTTGTTTTTGGAAGTCTGCATTATTGTTGTATAAATGGGAAAGTGCATTGGGCCATTCTGGCAAGGCTGGCAAATATACTAATCCTTCTAAGCAACACATCCCAAATACTGCACGATGTTGGGTTGATTTGCTAAGTTTTTCACTATCAAAGTGAAGAGCATGACAGTGTGAGCATTCCACATTCATAGATCCCAGATAATTAGGATCAAGAGGTTCATGATATGGTCTGTCACCATGTCAAGATCATATCTCTGAGAGTACCTCTGGAACTCTTGAGTTCAAACAGGGCTTCAGCTTCACTGTATGTGGTGCACCTCTGTCACAAGCCCAGTAGCCCAGAATTTATGGGGGGTTGGGTGAGGGTCAGAGTGATCTTGTTGCAAGTAATGAAGGTCAAGGAAGGATCAGAGGAGAGCTATCAAGGCTCAAGCAGAGAGTCAGAGAGGACTGGGGAAGTCTTAGTCAATATTCAAACTGAGGTATCTATAACAAGTTATGGAGTCTTATATATGGAGGAGGAGAACTGGTATGAGAACTGGTAACTCAGAGCCAGAGGCAGAGTGGTAACAATGGAGCTATGCTCCTAAGTGGAGCACAGGATTGGAGAGGCTATGAGGAAAACAGGTGGTGTACAAGGTAAGCGAGAAATGGAATGTAAGTACAGTAAGATAGAATTATCTAAGTACAAGATTCAGAGGGTCTAGGGTGCACACTCATCAAGAATGCACTGAAGCATGAAAGAAACAAGGCCAGAGTTGGATCCGGAGTTGCACGGGATATGACACACCAGGTGGTAAGTGTCTTGGAGGAGTAGAGGAATTGATGATAATGGAGGAGGACTTGGAGACAGAGCAGACCTCTAAGAAAATATAGAAGAAGAGGATCCAGAAGAGGAGGGAGATGAACCTGGAAGAGGTGGTGGTGGTGGTGATGGTTGAGGAGATCCTGGAAAAGGCCCTGGAGAGGGTGGATTAGGTATAGAATTATCTCCATTGCATCATCATTGTCATAATTATTATTCCTCTCCTGGTCTTCACAATACTGCTCTGCTGATTGAGGTCCATAATTACATAACTATTGCTGGGGTGTAAGGTATGCTTATATAAGCTAAATACCAAATAGGGAAATCCAACAGAGTGATGAGGGTGAGCTCATGGGTGAATAGGATGATTATATCATAAAGATCATTTAGATCATCTTGCTTCTCTTGTAATCTTCTTTCCTGAGTTGCCCTCTCCTGTGCAGCTGCTTGTTGCTATTGTTGTAACTCTAATTCATGCCTTCTTTGCTCAGCAGCAAGAATTTCCTGGTGATGTTGCAATTCAGCATCATGTTACATATGTAATATATATTGCAGATTTTGATGTTGAGATGGCTCTGCTTGAAAGACATCATTGTTATCAGAAAAGTTCAACACATGTTGCTGGAATTGATTTGCTGATGAAGCAAATCTGCTTCCCTAACCCTCCTGATGATACCTTCTTTGGTGATATTGATTCTGATGTCACCCTTCATGATCTCTGTTACGTTTCACTGTTATCTTGACTTGTTTCCATTGTTTGTCATTGGACTTTACTCTTCTCATCCGATTCTCTTGTATCGGGCTTGTAGCTCCACCATTAGTCACCAAGTCTCTTTTGCCATTCGTTGGTTTACTCATGTGTTTACCAATCTCTGTTTTTCCCTCATTGTCCTTGTTTTATCTTGTCGTTCTCCAATATACTATAAAAACCCCTCGTAGGTCTACCTGTCTCTTAGCTTAGACCTACTCAGCAATCTACACTGTTTCTTCCTCTATGTGTCTTTGCTCCACACTCGACTGAGCGCTCCGCTCTTGCCTTCATCTCCTCACTAGCTAGTTGCTAGGTGAGATCCTCGACCTTGAACCTTTGTCAGCCAGTCACTGGACGAACCCTTGACCCTGCTAGTTGCAGGCTACGTCCCTTGCCCTCGTCTCGCTGTAGCCGCCTGCTGACAGCTCTTCTTGTCCTCGTCACTTAGCCAAGTCCACATTTGACCCTTCTGGATTAAGCGTAACAGTCACAATGAGAAAATCATAACCATCTTGCAGAAATACCTAATACCATGATCAGATTCTACAGTGGCAGTTTAACAGTCATTTGACATACATTGAAATGGTTCTGTTTGCCCATTGGAATTGCTCACCTACATGCCTTGAAGGCAGGCCAGTGACATAGGTATACAAGAAGATGGTGAGCTGTTCCTCAAGGGAAACAGACCTTGAGTTCAAGTAGCTGTAGTTTCTGAGTATTGTGATGAGTTCATTGAAGTGCTCCACATGTATGCCAAGTTTATTCTGGATGTGATCTGGATGGCCAGTCAACAATTCCAGTACCCAGCATGCATCAGAAAGTATAGATGTGTGATAGGGTTCCAGGTCCTTGTGGGGTGGAGGGACTGAAATAACAATGCTGATTATGGAACAGACAATGATATTCAGGAGAAGGCTCATATACTGGGCAAGCCTGCAGTGCTATCCTGGCTGTAGAATGATCACCATCAGGTTGGTGGGTGTATCTATGATTAGTCTACCCTTCCTCAGGACCTTCTGAATCACATTCATGCTCAGTTTCAAATGGAGTCTGGGCATGCAGGTTGAGCTAATGCAGGGGATGGCTTATAACTGAGCTACTAGCTGAGACAGCTGATTTACAGCCAAGTTAACATCCTATCTAGTAAGCATCTTGAACAGAGTCTAAGTCACTAAGTAGTCTAAGGTAACTACTGGTGTGATGTAAGGTATGCTTATATAAGCTATATACCAAATAGGGAAATCCAACATGCTCAGCCACTTCAGTGCAGCCCCAAAGGTATGCCATTGAGAAGCAGCCATGTCTGCACAATATCAGATATGGAACTCTGATATGACAGGAGCAACACTTTCATGGACTCTGACTTCCATGGATACTCAGATGCTGGTTGGTCACAAGACCCTGACAATTCACATTCCACCTCCAGTTTCCTTTTTCTCAGTCAATGCAGAACCATCTCTTGGGCTAGCAAGTAACAGAGCATGGTTGCACTGTCCATCACCAAATTGGAGTACATCAGATTTAGCATGGCAGGACAGCACTTGGTGGGGCTCTGAAGTTTCTTTGAGGAGGTAGGACACTGCCAAAGAAATCCAACTTTACTACACTGTGACAACCAAGCTGCAATTATACTGTCTTGCAATCCACAATTCTGAGCCCAGACCAAACACATCCAATGAAAGTACCATTTCATCCAGGATGACTTGGTCAGAAAGAAAGAGGCAGTCATATGTTACATCCCTACTGGGAACATGGTTGCAGACATCTTAACCAAGGCACTGACATGAGAGCAACACTGGAAATTCATTCAAGCCATGGGACTCTGATTGCAATCAAGTAGGAGTATCAAAGACTACAACTCTGAAGTCCTCCAAGCACTCCTATCAGACTCCAACTAGTCGTGGTCAGTCATGGTCAGTGTTATGCTTAATCCCGAAGGGTCAAATATGGACTCAGCTAAAGGTCAAGGACAAGGAGGACAGTCAGCTAATTGCTACCATATGATGAGAATGAAGGACATAGCCTGCCATTTGCAGGGTCAAGGGTTCATCCAGCAACTAGCTGACAATAGTTCAAGGTCAAGAGTTCCTCCTAGCAACTGCTAGAGAAGAGATGAAGGTATGAGTGGAGCGCTCTGTCAAGTGTTGAGCAAAGACATGCAGAGAAGAGAACAAGATGAATTGCCAAGTAGGTCTAAACTAAGGGACAGAATACCTATGAGGCAGATTTATATGATATGGGAAGCAAACAAGTAACAACTAGGAGAAGCAAAGACATACAGGGATTGGTGAGCATGAGTAAGTAAATAAATAGCAGAAAGAACTTGGTGAGTCAGCACAGAACTACAAGTCCGATATGAGAGAATTGGACAAGGAGAGTAAGTCCAAATTATAAAGCAAGCAATAAGATGAAACAAAAAGAATGAAACGTAACAGTCAGTCACTGCACACCAGAGTTGGGAATCCCAGACAGAGTGCCAGGAGTCAGATTTAAATGGCATGTGAGGTACTTACCACTGCGCTTCTCCATTTCCTGACTTGATTTCAGAGCTGATTGCTTCCAATGTCTTGGAACCACATCCCCTTTCTGTTCTACTTACAGATTTCAGATCGGAGTTGGTTGAAGTTAGTGCTCGCATCTCCACCCATTGTATATATTCTCATTTTGTTCTTGGAACTCCTCTCAGTCATTCCTGCTATATCTTATGCAGCAGCTGAGGTGAGTTAGCTTTGCTTTTACTGTTTAGTATTGTTTACTGAGCAATGTAGTGGGCATCACTGCCCTTTTACTTAGTTTTTGATACTTTACAGCTAAACAGGTTTTGGGGATATCACTGGTAACAGTGACAGTCACTGACCAAACATGGTTGTTTGTACATGTACTCAATCTGCAGACAAGGTGATATTGGGAAGGACCTTGATGAGCAAGGTGATTCAGACTGAAATGAATGAATTCCATAACAAAGTGTGCCCAATGGTTGGGCATTAGCCTCCACCACATTCACCTCCACTGCATCCACCTCCACCATATCCACCTCCACCTCCACCACACCCACCACCATCACTGCACCCACCCCCATCACCCCCACATGAGCTAATTCCACCCCCACATGCTGCACTTGTGCATACTGCCATACAATCTCCTATGCCCTATCCACATGCATGTTAACAAGTCAGCCACACTTTGAGATATATAAAAAAGCAAACTCACAGTCACACATATGCCATTCCTGATGACAAACAGCACACCAATGCAAGATGCAGACCAAACCCATATCTGAACAGGGTAGAAAAATGGAAGCTTGTGGGCCTCCACCCAACAGTGGTCATACGGTAATGCAGCAGACCTGTCCTTCTCCCTGTTCAGGACATTCAGTGCCTCTTGGTGCCGTTGTCACTCAGCCTTTTGCCATCTCTGCTTTCATGCATGCTTGGATGCACTCCAATTATGCATGGGATAGACAGCATTGTGGTCACTGGCATGTATGCCAGGTGCAGCATCATGCGGTGGCTGAAGGACATCTAGTTCACTGGTTGGACAAGGGGGATGCCAAGCAAGGGTGTTGCACAACCACTGACCCAATGTTGTACCAGAGAGAGGACAGCCACAGCAGGTATATGGGAGGCCATATTGATTCTAGCTAGTTGATCAATTCAAGTGCACATAATGTATCATTATGTACACACAGTCCAAGTATAACACATAACATTGAACACTGTTGTGAGGTGATCTTCCTCAACTTTATCATTGCTAGCAGAAATGGTGCTCTCAAACTCCATTACAGTAGATGCCAGAAGGGGATACTTACTGGTCAATGTACCAACCCACCACCCATTTGCATTCCACATGATAATGATTTCCCATGAGTTGATGTGTATGCCACACAAGATTGATATTGAGCATCAGAATGAAGAATGACCCAGGAGAATCAGCCATGAGCCCCAGAAAGCTGAAAATAATGAAATGCTGATTAAATACACAGTGGAAGGACATCTTATTGTGCACACACATGGTATCTTGCAACACAGTGTTGTAAAATGACCATCTCCTTTTCATCAGCAAAGAAGTCAGGATCTGTCTGTCACAACCGTGACAACTCCACTATACTCTGCACATGCTCCGCTTACTCCGCTTTGTACTTAGACAACTTTTCTCTTTGTTTTGATCTCTTATACTATAGCTCCAACTCCACTCCAACTTTGGTGCTGGTTATTCCTAGACTGGTACCCGGTTCCATTCTCTGTCTCTACATTCTCTGTGTACACCACATTCTCGCTTAGCCCTCCATACTTCACTTAGTTACTCCTCCACATGGTACTGTTCCTGTACCATGCACTCGTACATACTGTACCACCTCTGATCTCCTATATATAAGTCCGATCCACTGAGGACTTACTCCTCAGTTCGAATATTAAGTCATTCAGTCTTTTCCTCTTCTCTGCTATCTCCTCTTCTCTGTCCTCTCTCCCATCTAACAGATTCCGTCTCTGTCCCTTTGACCCCCCTCTGCCCAACCTCTGAAATATGAGGCCCTGGGATCGCCAGGGCGCAGCACTCCACCTGAGTCACTGAAGCCGAAGGCCTCACAACTCCAACCTCCACTCAGTACCCCCTTCGCACTCTCCTGTCGGAGTTAGCAGCAGAGCGAAGTGGACCTTGACACTGTCTAGCCAAGATTAGCCATCTTGCCTATGAATAAAGCCTGCCATAGGACCTAGAACAATCACCAGATAAACAGGATTGCCTGAATGAAGGAGGCAGGAGATGTTGGAACTGACAGCGCCTATGAGTTCAACTGAGAATGGTCAGTCATCTATATATGCACTCAGAATTCTTCTTCCTCTGATGAAAGGGTGAGAAGATGTAGGTAGATCAAGATCTAAACCTACATTCTGCGTTAATTTTTCCACACAATATTCTGGCCAACAATGCAGGGTTGATGTCATATCCTGCGCAACTTCTAACTCTGGATCCAACTCCAGCCCCGTTTCCTTGAACTCCGGTGTGTTCTCGATGAGCACGCACCCTAGACCCTCCAGACCTTGTACTTAGTAATTCCTACTTACGTTCCATTCTTCGCTTACCTTGTACACCACCCATCTCTCTTCATAGCCCCTCCGACCCTGGAGCACAGCTCCGTTGTACTACTTTGCCTCCGGCTCTGAGTTACCAGTCCTCATAACAGTGCTTCCCCTCCATATATGTATAAGACTCCATATCATGTTGTAGATACCTCAGTTGGAATATCAACTAAGACACCCCTGTCTTCTCTGACCCTCTGCTTGAGCCTTGACAGCTCTCCTCTGACCCCTCCACTGATCTCTGTTGCTTGCAACGAGGTCCCCTTTAATCCTTTGCCTGACCCTCCATAAATTCAGGGCAACTGGACTTGTGACAGAGGCGCACCACATATGGTGAAGCCAAAGCCCTGTCCGAACTCCGGAGTTCCAGAGTTACCCTCGGAGTCCATTCTTAACAGTCGAACTTCAACTTCCTCATAATTTTGTGTGCAGTGAGTCTGTTTGACATGAAGAGTCTAGTTACTACTATGACATGCTTCTTGACAAGTATAGCACAACTAGTGTCATGCTGTATGTAAGGAGTATGTAGGGTTCCACTGTTGAGATGCAAATAAGCTCACTATATGCCAGGAGGTGAGAGTGGTACATATGGAAGGAATCCCTCTATTTGCACAATATCATTTGTGAACTTTTGAATGCCTAGCAGGTCCTTCCAGATTACCTCTCCACACAGTGTGCAGTTGGTGATGAAGGCACTTTGCACATACCCCAAACCACTTGGACCAATAAATGCTATGCAGTTGTCAGGTATTAAGCAAAGGAGTTGAGCAGTGCTTATGCACATATATCCTGTGCTTGCAGTGGGGGCACTGGATAGCTTTCTGTGATAGAACTATGGCCATGTCAAAGGGGTCATATGGTGTGTTAAGACTAATTCAGTGTTGGAAGAGGCAGGTGAGGAGGTAATGGAAATTGAGGGTTAGTTATATGGCTTCATTCTGTACCAATTGCATTTATCTGTTTTCACACATGTTCTGTAACTATGAGCATCAATGTCACAAATTTCTGAAATCCATACTAAGGCATTGACATGACTTATAAGGCACTAGTTCCCACCCCCCCATTTTTAGACATTTCAATAAGACCCACTTTGTCTGAACATGTCATATTCATGGATTATTACACCATTACAAGGCATAATTACCCACACCTATTTGTTATCATTACTTGATATGGACACACTGTATTACAAAATAATTGTGTTATTACAAGCTGTTATTATGGCAGAGTTTTCTATTAAAATGCCTATTTAACAAGTACCATCCCGTTGTAACCACTGTGACTGGCTAATCACATGGCTTTCCATGGTCATTGTATTAGAATCATGTTTTTCTGATCACATGACCTTGAAGGTAGTTCTTATGATTCAATGAGCAATGGATGTATGTACTCAGATAGGTGTAATTCAGACTTTAATGTTCATTTGATATCAGTTACATGTGATTTCAGCCATGAGCTCTCTGGCCAGTCAGGACTCATAACAGTCTAGATCACACAAGTGTAATAAATTGAGACCACAGTTACAGTACAACTAGTGTGCAGGGAAACGATACATGTTTGCACTCAACCTTTTGTTGCATTCCTTTTTCCCTTCCCTGTGGTACATGCAACTTACCAAGTCCTAGCCAGTGGAGATACCTCATCCTCCACTTGATTCAAAGATGCAGATGTGAGTGCTTGTAAAGCTGGGTCAGCAGACACAATCCTTCCAGAGGTAGGGCGATTTTGAGAGAGTGGTGGGGTCCAGATTGCTGCATGGCCTACCCTACTCAAACTCATTTGAGCAGTGCCAAATTCAAGCTGAGATATTGCCAAAGATTCCATGGTTCTGGTGGCCAGGCTGTCCCTGGAGGTCACATTCACTCTAAATGATTCCAAGGTGACAAAGGAACCAGAGCTGGGAAGTGGTGTGGGGGGCTGTCACATTTCTCTAGGCTCAGAGAATGGGGGATGGATATCAGTAGATGGTTGGGCAGGTATGTCATTGTCCAAAGTGTCCAACATGTCATCTTTACAGGTGCAGGGTGGGGCGGCAGCAGCAGCATTCACATTTGTCTGGGTATCTTGTATAGCATTCTTTCTGAATATTTCATGATTATAGAACTTGATAGTATTGGTTGCCCATGACATCTGTTTGAGTAGTCTCTGAAGGTAAAACTCGTAGTCTTCCAGATATTTGATTCCCACCTATCCACTGACTTGTGTCATGTATCAACAGAAAGCATGCCTGTTGTTTCGTAAAAAGAGGACATAGGCTGAAATGTTAATCAGGTACTGAAATGACCTCACCATGATTGCTGCACCAGCTACCAAGCCCTCTGTGATACTCAAAATTCCCAATTGCTCTCCCCTTGCCTTTGGATGGCTATACTTTTGATTCAAGAGGGATGCTTTGCTGAAGAGTAAGATACAAATAATCTAATAAGTTATGGTACCATGTCATTTCTGGCAGTTCAGAACCAGAATGACTCACCTTCAAGAGAAGCAGGCTCTGTAAAAACCCTGATACTGACATCTCTCCAGGATTCACAAAGAGGATTGGAGCAAGAGAAGTATAGTTCCCTTGTCCATTTTTCTTGAGGAGGCATAAGACAGCTGTATTGTCTTGCCTCACAGCAGCATTGCCAGAAAACAGCAAGGAATCCAGACCAAAGGTTGAAAACAGAGTGGGGGCCATGTCCTTGATCACCTTCAGAATGTTTGACCTCTCTTGATTAAGAGCACTTGTAAACTAGTATAAAATCACAACTAGTTAGAAATTGGAATCAGTAATTCATATCGCACATACCACAGACCCAAACTGTTTGTGAATTGATATTGACTCATGCCTCTCCTTGAGTACCATGGCATAGAGCTCCATCAAAGCCCCCTTGAGCCTTGACTCCTTCAAAGCCCACCATATTGGATCATGGGGGTTGACTCTAGGGATTGGACCAGCAGAAAAGAGACCATCAATGACCCAGAAGTGATACAATAACATGTACTTCCTCACTGTCATTATGATTTGGCCATCAAGTGTGTCCATACTGTTTAGAATTCAACCACACTTTTTCATAGGGATTGCTGAGGAGAGCTTGGCCAGTTCTTTTTCCATGCTCAGAAAATTTTCATGCATCTGTATATAGGCTTGTTGTGCACATACAAGTGCCTTACTGGGTTATTAGACAAAACAATAAGAACAACAGCCAAACTTTACTTACCATCTGTAACTCATGGACCTGAGCATTGGCTAGAGGAGTGGCAATGACCCTCTGGAGTTGATCATCAACCTTGTGGTCCAAGCCAGAACTGTCAGCATTGAGATCAAAGTTTCTGTCAGAGCTGAAACTGTCATGCTGGCTAGCAAGCATTTGAAGTAGGCTGTGAAAATAGAGCAGAAGGTAGGGGACAATGAAAGACAATGGACACCTATCAGAGGACTTTATTTTTGCAGTCTGAAGGATTCAGGCCTGTGTTTTAAACCCATTTGGAAGGATCTGTATGCCTGTCCTTTGTCAGATATGATGTAACCTGGACCAAGGTTCTAAACTGACAATGTAGGTTGAGAGCCTTACTGCTGTCTTGAGGTAAATGGGCATGCTGCCTTCAACATGATTTATTCATTAGCACTGTTACAAGCTTGCAGCTGAGTAAACTCGCTTACTCTGTAGTGAACCACTTAAGTTTTGAATGGTAGTATTTATTCAGCAGCGATCATATCAGACAATTGACACATGATACTGGCATCTTGCAATTGGTGTGTGGAGAATGCATGGGCTGGTCTGAAGAATATGGATACTGCGACATAGACAACTTAGATGACTAAATTTAAATACATAAATTTTTGAACTATGCCCCATGATACCACCTACCCTGATTCTCTGTAAGAGTAATATCACAGAGCTACACCAATGATGAGAATGACTTGAGAGAGAGCATAAAAACATATCTTGACTTACACTATGAGTTCAAAAGGAGGTACATGTCCCTGTTGATATATTCAACAATGAAATACTCATTCTGATGATTGATGTTGGGGGCTAGGACAGCACCACAAATGATGGAGTATAGGGGAATGAAGGTGCATTTTGCATAGGGCACCAGCTTCGCATGCTTGAGCTAGAGATCATGATCAATGGAATGAATGTTACCAGTCTTGGCTGTATAGGGATGAATGAAAGCAAAAGCCAATGTCCTATCAACATTCAGGATTTCACATGTAAAGACAAACTGGAGTTGGGTGTAAGCAGTTTCAGTCTCAGAGTCTTGAAAAAGTACAGAGTCAAATCATGGGTGTCCAAAAAAGGAGGGGTTGCAGGAGAGGTGGTTGGTCAACAAGTTCCAGTTGATTTTCAATTCATAATCTATTCTAATATATTGATATTTGGTTACCTGTCATTGGGGAGGATTATATGGAAATTGAAAGGTTTGGTCAGCATGGACACACACCTGGAAGTCAACAGGAAGCCAGATATAGGATCAGATATGAAACCCATATGCAGGGAAAGAGGTGTTGAGGAAATCAGTGAATTTCTTGCAGAATTGAGTAAAGGAGTGATCAGATTGCTCCTTGCTCTCCATGTTGGCTAGGGTTATTTGCTTCCATCATCTCCTGCAGTTTCATTGTCAATGCTTGAGTCTTCAGCATGGTCTATGGACATTTGGATGAGCTTCATAGCAAGTTGGTGATGGTTGACTCACAAGATCTAATTCAAACATAAGTGAACTCATAACAATGCAGGGAAGCAATTAAGCTATGATGGGAACGACATACATACCTGGCCTGCAACATCCTTTCTATTGGATCAAAGCTGATAGGCATCTTTTAATGGACCATGCATGCCCTTGTTTGGGTGAGTGCTGTAGTTCTGTGTGACATCTTTGTTATAAACATCATGGACAAAGTGTTTTTCAAGGTGGGCCTTAGGAAAGTTCCAGTCAGTCTTAAGGTCTTCGATGGCATTTGGTTGCAAGGCATTCTCAATGTACCCCTATTTCCAGCACATCAATCTTTAGCTCCATAGAATAAAGCAACAGCTTACCTTCAAAGCTATGTTGAAGGTCTCTAGTTCATTCTTGAATGCAGAGAGTGTACTACTCAGGTGGACATCCAAACTGACTAGGGAGGTAGCTGGCTAGAACTCATAATAGGCTGTATCCAGCAGGGTTATCTTTTGCATTATTTAGAATATGAAGCACAGCATAGAAAATTTGCTACAGTTAATAGTGATTAGAAAAAGTCATCAGTGACTGGATAATTGGAAGACTTATGATAGAAAGATCCCATAACTTGTTACTGTCTACAAATAAGATGTTTATTGCCTGTTGAAAATGTTGAAAACCCCTCTAGCATGGAAAATTAGCTATACTGATAGCACATCAATGTTTACAACAGAATTCCAAAGCAGATGATATGCACTATTGGTCTATTGACTTTTCTGTCTTATGCCCAAGGAAAGCAAACATTTTCTTCATATCTGGCCAAATATGGTGGCCCCATAGACTGCCATTGAAACAGTGAAGGTGGTTGAAGCTTATGGCTTAATGAAGAGATGAATGGCAAACAAGCCAGAAGACATTCTGTATGATTTGAAGTCAATGGAGTGTTACTATCAGCAGAGATAACTAACTGAAACTGGGCACAATCTGAGTGCTTTAAAAAGGGCTTCACCTGCAGCTTGATTTTGCATATAAACTTGCAGTGCTTCCTTGCCTTCACTATGAAACTGCAATGAAAAGGTCTGGGAAAGGTCATAGAGATGCTCCTTGGGAACCAAGCAAACTGGGCAGGGGCATTTTCCACCACAGCCATGAATGAGAGCCATCATACATCTGTATCATATAATATGTGAGTGGAAAGGCATAGTTGTCAACATTATATGTTACAGAACTTACTGTTCTTTATAGTCTGCTGAAAGTATTAAGATTATGGGAAACAGCCAGTGCATGATCTTGTTGTATGGTGAAGTATATGCATATCTGGAGCAGGAGTGTTGAATAACCTCCTCTAATAACTTGAGGATTGCCTCATGCCAAACAAGGCATTTGAGATTCATATATCCAAGCTTTCCCTCTTTCTTAGGGTTTTTCCCGACCTGCCCATGAATATTTATCATTGGATATTTATATTAAAGTGAAATGTAACTCACGATTGGGAGCCATCCTACAACTGTTCCACCTCCTATTTGCTTGCTATTCCATAGCTTGACTGGTAAGTTTGCACACTGAATGATGATGGGGTATTCTTTCACTATACTGAAACTTAACAACTTCGACTTGTTTGCATACAGTATTAGAGTGAATGGCATGGCATTCTTGATCCCACGTGGTAAACTTGACTGAAATTGATACAATATTTAATTACGATGTGCTCTAACAAATAATACTACATATGTACTTGAATGTCCCACCAGCTATTTCCAGTCCATGGTTCATCATAGAGATGTTCAAGCTCACCAGTGGAGTTGCACTTGTAGACACGCTGGGCATCCCACTCAAAGTGAGGGGCAAGCATAGAATTTTGGAAAAGGTCAAGGGCCCACTGCCACACAGAACATGTATGAATCTCATATGTTCTTTCCTCCTTCTTGTATGGTATAGTTATCAGATGTTTTAGGAACTGAAATGCACAGGGATTACAGCGGTTTCTGAAAGTATGTGGAAAACAGATTTTCAAAAATCATGCCTCAGAGACTGCCGGGCAAGGACCCCAGACGTAGCTGAGTAAGCATCCTATAGCATAGAGTCAGATTCGAGTGTATACTACGTTGCTTACATGTCTGAGCAACCCGAAGCTCTGCCTGTGGACAGGCAGTATGCCTTTGCAATAGTTCTTACTGTCTACTCCCCACTGAGACAGCCATCCAAAGGCGGCAAAACTACTTCAAAGCGAGAAAAATCAATAAAAACTAAGCAGCTACTTTTTTCACTCAATGAGACTAACTACATAGAATTTTTGGAAAGTATTCTCAAGAAACATGAAAAAAACCAGTACAAGGTCTCCAGCAGACAGCGCTTTTCAATCAAATACATCATGCCGAAGACAAAGAGGTATATAAGATTTTCTATGATTTTCAGTTGTGCTGCAACCTGACCCAAAAAATTCTAGCCAGTGTGCAAGCGAAGCAATGGATGTTGACAATGAGTCAGACTACAAGGAAATGGTCCAGAAGATTGTCAGCACTGCCAGTGACTCTGGCCTGACAAAGATCCTAGTTGATATGAAGCATGTTGAGAAACTTCTGTTGTATTCGGCTGACCATGGTGGAGACTCTGGTGACGAGGAATCAGTCAACTCAGACAAGCACCAGGTAAGTGACTATCCCATTGCTCTAGCAAGAATAATCTAATAATACAAACTAAAATTAAGACCTCATTCCAAGCAGCGTCAGATCTCGACATGCACATTGCTCAATGGTGCACGAAGCTAATGAAGAAGTACAAGACCAACAATGACAATGAATATATATATATTGGACTATCAGGTGTCACCATCCAGCTTACTTCTGCCATGTTACTGGATTGGGCATGCACTTTGGTATGAACATTGCAATATTATGTGGTGCCTTCAAACATTCTAATTAGCTTATAGGATGAAGGGCATGCCACACTGAACATGCCGCCCAATATGCCCTCATTCGACATCACCAACAAAGCACCATTTCTGTATATGACACGCAGGACACAGGTGCTGGCTGCTTCACAGCCTATACCACCTTCAAATTCTATGCCCGATGTCAACTTGCTTACCTCAGTCATACTTCTTCAGATGCTCTCTGGCCTACTTCCAAGTCAGTCTGGACCTCATAGCCCATCTCCCTCGGCTATCACCACTGCCACTGCCAGACAACCCCTTAGTTCATCCACTCCATCTGCTCCGTCCACTCCATCTGCTTTGTCTGCTCCATCTGCTTCATCTGCTCCACCTGCCCCATCTGCTCCACTCACTCAGGTTCCAACAACACCCAACCGTCGTGTCATAGAAAGATCACAAAACCTGCCACCTTTTCCATCCCCATCCCAGCTCTTGCGTTTCCTCAAGTATGCTGAGACTGACCTTGGTGTCACTAATGCCTCTATGTATGAGCGCAAACTCACCACACAACATATCGGCCCTGATATTCTTCCTGAGATTGATGACAAGGTTCTTTTGGATGCAGGAATTCCAACTGGTGACATCATCCATCTGAAAAAAGGGCACCTACTCGTCCAACCCTGAAAAAGGTTGCATATGAGAAGAAGTATCACAATGGTGGTGGCTGCCATTTTACCACATCTCCAATGACCCCCAGAGATGATGATGCACCAAGGGACTATGACCTCTGGTATGAGTCAACAGATCATGGTGTTTGGCTCCCCGTTCTGAAGGGCTATATTGTTTGTGAGGACACTGAGGAGGAGGAGCTTTTCTTTACATCATTTGATTAGTGGTTGTATTCACTTCATTGACTGTGTTTGCAATTTCATGTCTTGCATGTCTGTTACTATAGCAGACAAACTACAATGTGATTGGCAGATAAGGTAACAGACAGTACAATGGACAGCACAACAGACAACACAACAGACAACATGACCGACGATATGTACAATACATTCTACACAATGTATCCTGATGCTCTAAAATACCCTTCTGCCTTATCAGGAGTGATGTTCTGACAAGCACAGGCAATTACGGTCATTGAGAAGTCATTGTTGTAGTGCCACAGATATGCCTTGATTGTGGAGAATGCTTGTTCGATCGGGTTGTAGTTGGGGGAGTAAGGAGGTAGGAAAATAAGCTTGAAAACTGGTGGTAGTTAGCACATGAAGATCAAGGTATTGGTAGCATATGATTCATGTCTTCAATCAGCACTAACAAGGACACTGTGGGGACCGGGATACAGATTGGTGAACGGCATCTGTATTGAAGATGCATCAATAAAAATACATGTAGAATCATAATTGATATACCACATGTTCCTTCAAGAAACTCAAGAAACACTTACTGTCAACTGGACCCTCAATGATGTCGTATGCAATGATGCCATCGAGAGTGATGGCAGGAATGATAGAATATCTTATGCCATGCACAAAGCACTTCTTGACATGGCACCGGACTTCTTTCATTGACCACCCATATTAGTGAAGGGACGTGTGTTTATCTCTTGCAGCTTCGTCAATAAATACAAGCATATTTGGATCTGGCACTTCTGTGGTGATGCAGTTCATGTAAAGTGCACGCATAATCTCATCCTGCTCTGCAGCAGCAGAGGAAACGATCTTGCGGGTGATTGAGAGTCACTCAAGTGCTCGGAGAAGAGTAGAAAATGTAGCGTGTTTATGATGCTTAGCCCAGAGCTCACTTTGAAGCTCGTCAAGGTAAATAGTCTTCTTATGCTGAATGATGGAAATGATAAAGGCGACATCCAATAAGGTGAGTACATGAGGGCAACCGACAGAACATGAGTATTTGCATGGGTTGGTTATGGTTTCATATCTTGAATACAAAGAAAGAGTCTTGTAAACAAGTGATTTCTTGACCTTCAGCATCTGACAGATCTGTTGGATGCTATGGTTTTCATGATACAAGAGGGGGATCTGGGCTTTGACATTGGCAGATACAACACAGCAGCACCCAGGTATGGATAGCTGCAGGGAAAAAAAAAAAACCAACTATGCTTATTCAGCTACCTCAGCTATGTCTGGGGTCCTCGCCCAGCAGTCTCTGAGGTGTGATTTTCGAAAATCTGTTTTTCATGTACTTTCAGAAACCGCTGTAAGCAGAGATGAAATGAAAGGATCAGATATCATGCACAGGAGTGAGCTGCTTTCCCACAGAATCATAGGCTGCACGAAGTTCTGAGTTGTTCTTGATCATGATCTGAGCATCATCACAGGCAACTTATGCAAAAAGGTTGAGGAGTGTCTCAACCTGCCTTTTGTTTAAAGAGGCATTGAGTGCAATCTCCACAAACTCAAAGTCACCACAAGTATGAAATGGACTCTAGGGAGTCAGGTCTACCACACCACGAGGGACTCTTGACTGAGCACAGAAGTCTTCATAAGATTGGTAGATAGGCTCACATCGAGTGTGAGGATGATATTCAGTCTTAAATTCAGACAAGTTGGGGTCATTGCATGATTATCCTGGTTGGGGGATCCCAGGGAGGACTGTGGTACAACCATTAGCACAATGACATGTATAAAGTACAAAGCCCACCTTGTTCCTTGTGTAGTCCAAACTCTCCAAATAGTTCATGGAATGGTCCAGGATCAGTGCCAGGCACAACAGCTAATACAAAACAGAATCAGCAGCTCCCAGGAATTAATATAGACATATACAATGTCGGAAAGCTCACCATTGTCCACTGGAAAGGAGGGGAAAAGCGATGTGGTGGTTCACCAGTACTGAATGCCAAGACATTGGATGGCCCTACATCATTAGCAAATCCTGGTACTGCTACTACTATTGCAGTATGTCTTTCTGCTAGAGCGAGGTTTGAATACAAGATCAGCCTTACCTTCCTGAGCCTCCACATAATAACAGGAGGCAAACAAGCTGTCATTTTCTTTTTCCTTCCACTTCTTGCAACTCCTTTTGTGAGATAAAAGCCCTTTCTGTTTAAACTTGTTGCCACAGATAGAGCATGTCTTCAGGACAGTTGTGGCCTCTCTGAGTACATGTTGCACAGAGAGACAAGAGGGTGCCATGTCAAAGAGTCCAGAGAAGCACAGAAGCTCACTGGAAGCCACCTGCAGGCATACACATGTCATCCACATGATATCCACAACATGTTGTCAAACTCACCTTGTACATTGAGGTTGGCAATGATCTCTTGTAATAAATTCTTTAAATATCATGATTGGTTGTGATAAGATTTGAGATCAGTCTGTTTCCAGAGACATTGAATTCAACATCACTGTCCAAGCCTGAAAATCTGAGATTGTACCTATAGATCAATAGCATTACAACCAGTACATTGTTTTGGACAGCACAAGCAATGACTTTCAGATTGCGATCTATTTCAATGTGTCAACAACATCAACCAGTTTACCAGAGTGCAATCAAACCTACTCTAGCCATGAATAATTATTTATCTAGTATCATGGGGTGCCTTCTGGATGGTAATATTAGTGTGCAATCATGACAATACACCTACTTCAAATCAACATTTGGTGACAACTTATTGATGCTACTATGTCCCTTCTCAGTCCAATCTCATTAAAGTTAAGTACTAAGTAATATACCATTACTTCATACACTATGGTACTACACTAGTAAGGCAGGCAGGAGGAAGAAAAGCAGAAAGGAGTGCCCATGAGAAAAAGTTGGGCTTATATACTAAAACAAGTGTCTCACCATACTTGGAAACAGAATTTGTCAGCATTTGGATAATCCACACATTGCATTTTCCTTGCTGAGCTTGTCTGAGTTTAAACCATCACTCGTTGCAGTTTATAAGTCCTTCACTGCTGCAACCTTACTCTTTCCTTCCCCCACATAACTAATACTTAAATAAGATTATCTTCCAGCAGTACACTTTATTGTATGGCTCAATTACTGAATTAGTATAGAACCTATAATAAACCTTTGAAAACAATTATTGATGATGATGATATCTGTCACCAGACAAATTGATTTGTTGGAGAGAGTAAGTAACGATAATATTTCTACTGTGGAACAAATTCTAATTCTCCAGATCACAGATGTATTGTTATTAAGCCCAAGCTGTGCAATGTTTGCCCACTCTGAATTGCTCCCATTGTTCCATGGGAAATAATTGTGTCGTTCCAGTATATAGCGGCTCACTTGACAATGACACAACTCTTTCCCATTCATATAGCAGTTTGTGGCATCCAGTAGTATTAGGCAGTAGTAATACTGTTAGTAGTGCAACCATATAATTGAATACCGCAAGTGCATTCAAATTGAATGGCTAGTATTAATAGACTGATTTGAAAATATCTGTAGAATTAGACTATATTGAAGAACTTCATTGAAGACATGTTCATCAGGGAGATATTACAGAACACCATCTTAGTGAGTCTCCTTGAGACTCGTTAACTAGCATTAATGGACTGATTCAAAAATATCCATAGGATTAGAATAATATAATTGAAGAACCTCATTAGAGACAAGTTCATCAGAAGGCTATTTCAGAATGCCAACTTAGTGAGTCTCCTTGAGGCTTGTTGACTAGCATTAATGAACTGATTCAAAAATATCCATAGGATTAGAATAACATAATTGAAGAACCTCATCAGAGACAAGTTTGTTGGGAGGCTATTACAGGACGCCAACTTAGTGAGTCTCCTTGAGACTTGTTAACAGAGTAGATACTGACTATCATGAATGTCTACTAGACTATACATCCACATACTCACACACTTGTAAGTAAAATTACTATCTTCCATTCTTTGGATAGTGTTGATAATCCACACACTATTGACAGTGTTCTTCATGTCACTTCTCACTGAGGTCCACATGGCTTGGCTCCTAGTAAAGCAGTGGGCTGCCAACTTCCTCTTCTTTGTCAATTTGAAGAACGAACTATCTAAGCTCAGGACCTACAACTACAATGAGTGGAGAGATGTATTCAAGAAGGTTGAGATTGCCTCAGATCCCACAGAAGATCATCCCATTTCTGCTGTCAATATTGTTGTTGAGGAGGCCAGAGCTCA
Source organism: Pulveroboletus ravenelii (assembly GCA_038090235.1). NCBI lineage: Eukaryota > Fungi > Basidiomycota > Agaricomycetes > Boletales > Boletaceae > Pulveroboletus > Pulveroboletus ravenelii. Next base: position 20,327 of record JBBPMH010000610.1, read on the forward strand.
CAGGATCTCTTTTGCCAATAACACACACAATAGCTCTGCACTAACCCCAGGATCTTCATGCCCAGTTATATCATGCAGTCGGAGACCTTCAAACAGGTCCAAGCAGTCACAGAAATGCTGCAAACTCAACATCAGCAGGTATTTGGATGTATGTACCATAGAGGAAGATGAAGACAAAGAGGGAGAGGAAGATGAAGAATCTTCTGACTTA
>JBBPMH010000611.1:0-20498 GCA_038090235.1 Pulveroboletus ravenelii
AGCTGGTTGTTTCTTGGTTCGACGATTGGGAGACATGGTAGTCGTCGAGGGTAAAGGATAGAATGGCGCAATGTCTGCATCTACTGGGTACTTATAGGCTTCACCAGTGAGCATGACCGAATGCGGGAATAGGGTCCTTCCAAATTCTCCATTCATCGGCAGGTAGACAGGGGTAGACGGGTATTCACACCCGGTGGCGTACAACGCTATAACGGAGCGTTCTCCGACGTGACATCACAGGTAATCATGCGAACCTGAACAGTTAACGAACTGTCAGACGGGCATTCGTGCACTATATGCCAGCAGCAACCTTATCTAATTTTTACACGGTAGACGGCCGCATTGTTAACTGATAACCGAGTTAATCGGAGGTCCTTCAAGCGGTACCTGTACTCTATGTCCCTTAACCCTGGGCCCGGGTAACTTATTCTGGAGAGTCACACCATTGCCATTCTCGGATCGAATTCTTCGAACAGCAAGCAAGCAGTTTTTGTGATGTTGCTTAGCATCACCCGTGAGTGGGTCAGACTTCTAGCCTTTTTACGTCATACTGGGGACGAAGCCGAGCATCTTCACATTGTTGCTTATTCGGATTTAATATTTTCTTGACCTACGCAAACTCTTGCGAGGCGGATAAAAACTCAACGCGCTCGGTAGCGACTGTAAAAGAAGAAGCAGTTTACTTCTGCGAGAAGGGTGGTGACGATAACCAGCGATAAATAAAGCTAGCACTCATTTGTGATACGGCAGTGAGGCCAACACAACGGGCATCGCTGTAAACGAAAGACTTGCTAAAGGCGGGCTCCAGACGATGGACATAGCCAAATAGCGAAAAGGAGCAGAGACCGTGCTCAGGGTAACGATAGCACTAGGGGGAGACGACGCTTCGACCCACACGTGTAACGGCGACCAATATAGGGAGCTATGCTTCCACCTACACGGGTTTTTCTTGACAAAGGAGGGGAACTAGTAGGAGGCGAAGAGCGCTACTAGGCAAAGAGTGAAGGAAAGTGAGGGAGAAGCCAAACGGCAACGAAGCCTAGGCAGGAGGAGGGCGGAAAGGGAATGACAGGGGGCCTCAACTATACCCAGTGTCAAAGAATATACTTGGAATTATATCAGGGATCAATCCCAGACTACTCAAAGTGAGCAATCAAGGAAAGCCTGCGGCTACTCAATGTCGGTGAAGACACAAGCAGAAGGATGAGAATTCCAAGTATGAGTAGGTACATCCTACGAATACTGGTTAAATACTACTATACATGTGTATGTGACATAATACGTTCTAGACCCTTGGAAACCCTATAATAATAGAAGGAACGGAAATGAATAAGGAAGCGGAACGGAGATTAAATAGAAGCGAAGGAATGGAAAGGAAGCATAATGACCCTGAACAGCCCTAAGCCTAGATAAGCCCTACGCCCTAGAATGGAATGACGTAGTGTGACGTAGCGATGACGCAATGCTGACCAAAGCATGATGTCACAGGGGAATGACCTAGACCAGGAACAGAACGAGGTATAGATAAGATAAGATAGGGATTTGAATAGATAGGGGTATAAGGCAGAATCACTGTCGTGACAAAGTCCTTGGGCTGCAAGGCATTGCCGGCTCAAACAGCTTCACGATCTGCCAGTGGTGTGCATCCCTTGTGCTGCAAAAATTCGTCCCACTCACGAGTGATCTTGTGGCCAATCCCTCCCCCTCTGAAACGCATGAACATGTCCCTATCAATGAAGCTAGACCAAAATGAGTATATGTAGCACACATAGACACAAGCCTTACATGTTAACGTAGTAAAAACACCAATCACTGTGCAATTTGACTGTTTCTGGTTCTTGTTGCACAAATGATGGTCCCATCAATTCATCTGTCACTCCCCATCCGAATGTGGGGATGAGATGGACCCCATGGATCACAGATCCTGGGTCTATGAAACCGAAACCATCACCAAGTTTTCTTCATCAAAGAACTAAAGCCAGGGTAATCACTTGGCATCCCATCCGGACACGAAGTTTGAGTCATGCCGGAACCAATGGATGAACAAGATGTCCATCTGCTCTGGCTTGGAATACGGAGACATGTCATCCTTGCAGTGCTGTACCATAGCGTGGAAGATCAAACAGACACGAGCATACCAATATGGGTGTGAGCATTCATCTTCTTGTGATAACAACATGATGTCAGGATGGGAACGGGGGCTGATCAAGTCTTGTTCACGCCGAAGGTCATAGGTCGTGTAGTTGATCCGTAGGTAGACATGCTCAAATATCTTGTTGTCCTGTATGAGCACACAGCGACAGTCCTTGTTGGAAAAGTTGTATTCATCACCATTGTAGGCAAGTCCCCATGCCTGTGCCAGCAAGTGATCCTTGAGGCATGGAAGAAAGTCCTGCATTGAAAGTGTAAATCAGTCAAGAGCAGTGACAGCGTGAAACGTACATGGACAGCAGGGTTATCTCGACAATTACTCAGCCATTCCGTGAGGTCATGGCTCTGTTGTGTAGATGCAGCGATATGGAAATGATCCATAGGGAATGTACGCAGACGTGGGGGGTGCTTTGGCTGCGAGGAGGCTTCCATGGCCAGGAGAGAATCTCTTGCGCTGTTCACCTTTGTGACAAACCGTTCAATTGCTTCTTGGTGGGCGATGCTGGCATTCTGTGTATCTTTCTTCTTGCCTGAGTGGGCAAAGCAGCGTTTTGCACACTGGTGCTCAAGTTCACCCTGAGCTCTAGAATTACTGTACATCATGGATCAAGAGCGAATAGCATATCTTACCGTCTGGGTAGAATAGCTATCCGTGGTTCCATACTCTCGAATCATATCCAGATAGTCAGCAAGAGCGTGGTATTTGTAAGTACAGAGGTTTAGCTTCTTAATCTTCAGTGTGAAGGCTTTTGCGTTTTCATGTCCAGTTGCACGCTGAGGGTCCTTGGCAATGAGTGCTGCATGTCTTCGAGTGCGAGAAGCAGATTCTTGAGGTAATTCCATAGTTTGATATGTTGAGCATGTTGTTCTTTGAAACGTCTGTACCGAATGACTGAGGTGAGCAGTTGCATTATCAAAGAGTGAGAGTGTATCCTCTGTGTGTAGTCAAAGCTTGGCAAAAGCGTGCCAAGTTGCTAAGTCGAAAAGGAGGTCCAAAATGACCTCGTTATGGGGAGAGGGTAGCAATCCCTCAAAAACAGGGATTGCACACTACCAATGGAGCTTGAGCACTTGAGAACAAAGAGTACACTTGCCTACCTGAAGGAGATCCTCATAATCCCTTGCTGCCAGTTGCTTCATTGCTGATGTGTTCTTATGGAATCTCTGGATTGTCCCTCGCCCGAACGTAGCAATCTTTCGATACCTGTTGACTTGTTATGGTCATGTACTAGTCTTTCCTTGATAAATGTCAGCTTACCTCCAATTTAGTTCTTGTATAGCGATCCCTCCATGGGCATACAAGATATGCATCAGATGCGTAAAAATTGCTTTCCATACTCCAAGTTCAAACTCATGGAGCAGGTCAACAATGAATAGGAGGAAAAAATTAAACAGAGCATCCTCAGATGAGAGATGCTCGCAAAATGCATTCTATTGAAGGTAAAAATGAACTCTAGCAAATGAAATACTACCATTGCTTACCCGGGTTGGAGCAAGAGATTGGTCCTTAAGCAAGTCGTTGATGTTCTTGCCGGTTACCTTCTTACCATGCTTGAAAATAAGCTTCTGCACCTTCTTGATCAGGGTTTGATATGCCTTGTCATTCTTTTGGATATCTGTTTTGCATGTTAGCATATCCGACGGCTTCCCCATCTGGGGGATATCAGCCTTCTCAACAAGATAGCAGGGACAGGGACATTTCCCAAGGAATTTGATGCAAGATAGTAACACTCTAGGTTAGAACCATTGTGTAATTAGTCCAATCATGCAGGGGAAGATAAGTTATGACACTCACTTTTCTGGGTAATTGGCTGAATAGCTGAAAAAGCATGGGAAGAAGCGCTGAATGATACTGTCAGTGCACTTGATTAATATCCTGTTGGTGAATGCCTCAACTAGTTCATCATCAAGGAGAAGCCTCCATGTTGCATGCATGAGCTTGCACTTGAAATACATGTAAAGCTCATCTGTTGATACCTCCCCATATATCTTGAGATAGTGATCTTGGAAGTCGTCAGGTAGCTAGACGATTTATTAGTATTATATAGTACACATAACAAATGCTTACCGAGGGAATATATGCAATGTGGTGGCATGCCGCTGCAGTTGGCTTTGCTCGGGTGTACTTGGATTGGTTTCCGAAGAAAAGGTAGACCGGCCAGAGAGATGTATCGCCGAAATTAGCAAGCTGAGTAGCATCCGACCAGAGCATTAAACTGACAATGACCCACTCGCATCGATCTTCTGGGTCCCTGGAGAGGGTGTTGATCTCCTCATATGCATCAAGCATATGATGGGATATATATGCCTCTGAGTAAACACAGACGTTCCATCCATCTGCCATCGTCCAGAACTGCTTAAAAGGTGACATATGAAATGTCATGGAGACACTGTCAGCAAACACAGATTTAATAACGTCAGTGATGGAATGGTGAATAACATTTTCAATCTGAATGAAAGGGATAGCTGGATCTCTCTCTGAAGCATACTTAACCCCTTCTTTGATGAGGGGAAAGTCGAAAGAACTGCGGATCCAACCATGTTGTGCATGGAAAGGGTTTGAGTGGTCCTGTAAATATTTTTTGATCAGATTGCATTCCCGGTCGAGCGAGAATGCTAGTTCTTCGGACGGTTTGAATGTGGGATCCTGGATATATCTCCAGAGATGGTTCGTCTCTTCTTTGGTCTTTGCTGTTGACCCTGAAAAGTGCCAGCAGGTAAGTAGACCTGCTGTAGGGCTACTGAATGCTGAGAATAAGTTTTCACGAGTGATATCTGAAGGAGCGATGATATTCTTGAGGCCGGAAGAGGGCATGGAATCTTGAATGAGTGTTGGCATATCGACATGATTCATATTCAAACCTGGCCTGAATGTTGGATGATTTGGATAGACCTTGAAGAGGCCCATGGAATCTGGTTCTGTCTGAAATCGGTCACAACGAATGGGCTGGGAAGGGCCAGTTAAGGGAGATGAACCGATAGGTACAGGTGGGGCATGGTGGAAACCTGTGAGCTCGTCAGGCAGGTAGTTGACATAGCATGCAGGCAATCTGATACGGCAGCCAGAGCGGGCTGAGACAACCAGATTGACCGAAGCTGGAACCAGAGGAGCCTGAGGTACCGGCTCCTGAATTTCTGAGAGCGTCAATAAACTGACAAGGCCAGACATGTTATAGCACATCACCTCAGGTTGAAACTCATTGACTTTCATCTCGATGAGAGCAGGGGATCGCGCAATAGAGTGAGGTTGAGGGGAATGACTAGGTAATGGACACCTTCACTTTTTCGACTTCTTGCTCCCCCTCTGGTGATGGTGAATATCAGCCATCAATGCCTTGCTTGTAGGACATTGGGCCTCGTGCGCACTCAAAGACTTTTTTGTGATGAATGATTTCGTGCACCCAATGCAAAGCAAGTTGTCCATAGTACGACTGGGCAGGGATTCGGAGGGATGTAAAGTCGTGGAATTGCATCGACAGCTAAATACACACTGTGACATCATAATAAAAAAAGTACTACAAAATCTGCTTTCGCTGGATGATATTCAGTGAAGACATAGAAAGAAAAATTGGTGTATGTACTTCTTTAATTGCATTGATAAAAGCCATTATTTCCGAGTCGCTCTCGGGTTCTGTGGAACTCAAGTCGTACCTGGCTGTAGTGTATACAAATATAAGTTGTTATTTCAGGACAATACAAAGCCAGACTCACCAGATTTCTCAGAAGGATTGCTGTCTGCTGGTTGAGAAATTACAAGCGTTTTGTCGGCTGTGTTCCATGGGTCCAAATCAAACATGGTAGAGGGCCAAATTTCGATCATCTGCAAAGTCGAAACAGATTACATGATAAAAATAAGACTGAATAATAGTACTCACCAGTGGTCCAGGAAATTCAGGTGTGTAAGTGACATGATAGATCTCAGGGTATTTGAGAGAGACCTCTATAGATATTTTATTCTCTAGGAATGCCAGGAGTGTGTTATTCATCACTGACAGCCAGAGTAGGGTGGTGCAAGTCAAACCTGAATATCCCAGTAATCACGCGTTTATGAACATGCGGAGGCGACTCATTCTGGGACATGGATGGACAAAGACAGCTCAGACAGTGATGGACATAGCGATGGAGGGGACTGCCAGTCCAGCTGAGGCTTGGGAAAATATTTGACCTATAAACAGAATTTTTCCCACCACCGATTAAATCAGGCGACCACGCAATCCAAACTCTAATCATTATCATCATCTACTCCTAGTACCTGTGCTACCCCCATGAATAAACGCGCTTTTTCTCCCATTGAACCCCACAATAAAAAGGGATCAAAGCACATCAAGACTTCGAAAAATGTGTCAACTGAGCTCAAGAAAGATAAAAGACGTGACAGGGAGTAAGCTGTATTAGCAACTATTACGTCCGACTGAGGCTGATCTCAGTAGGACACATATATCTGACAGCGAGGATGGGTCAAACTCTGATTCTCCAGCAGGTTCAGAGTGCAACCCTGAGCCAGATGTCGGATATGGAATCCCCCTTAAAGAAATAAAGGCTATCGGGCGCACTATTGCCTGCTGTTGCAACATGTTCTGTGATGTCAACAAAGTGGTGTATCTGGTGATTCTCTCCAAACAGGAAGAGCAAACGGAGAGCGAGTCTGAAGATGAAGATGGGTGCCAGGCCAGGAAGGAAGCACTTGACCACATGTAAGTTTTTTAGTTAGATTTATGTGCTCATCACGCAACCAGGTCAGTACCCCGCAAGTACTCACTTGCTACAAGAAGGTCTACTATACCCTTATTCATGAAATCCTGAGTATCAAGACAGTCATTGAGGACCCCTTGTGCACATCGAAACTCAAGGCGATGCTGAAAAAGGTGCGTATATGCACAGATATAAAGGTCTTGCAATTACCTGAGGTATATTTAGATAAATGAGGCCATAAGCAAGACAAGAAGCAGCGATTGTGCTTGGCTATGTGAGAAACTACCGACCTACATTCTCCAGAACCCCAAAGTCGACACAATGAAGCCCACCATCAATTCCAGCACCCCGAAATTGGAACTCGGACTCAACCATGTGCAGGTTGCTGAGTATCTCTGCCCTGTCGAGTCTGTAAAAGCATTCACTGAGAATGCGGAAGAGTATGTAATGTTTTTAACTTATGGCAGTTACATGGTGCTCACTACACAATAAACAGGACTTGCAAGAAGCTTGAGAGCGGAAAAATTGACATGTCGCATATGGAATTCCCAGCATTCCTATGGGAGGACAATGGGAAGGAGTACAATGAAGAGGACATGTACCTGGGGCTTTTCCATGGATTCTACCTTGAAAGGGTGAGTCGTTCGGTTTCTTGTGATTGTTATAGGTGACTCCTGCCCGACTAGGTTGCCAGGCATATTTTTACAGGTCCATCGACAGCTCATGGTGGGGATTCATGTGCAGCACGTTCGTGTAATGCAATCCTTCACTGTATGGACAAAGTTGAGGCAGTGCATATTGCATATGTTAGCATTCTCTTTATTTGCATTTCACCATTCGTCTATCGCTGTAATACAAAGCACAACACTTTACATAAACCCACATAGATTAGATTCGTGTTCTCTCCTTCTCTCTTTCCCTCAGCATTCCATCACACTTGTGATGACCGCTGAGGTACGTTCTCCACATTCAGATTCTTCCTGTAGCTTACATGGTTACCTAGCACACTTGCATACTAGGTAATATAGCGCTCCATCACACTTGTGACAACTGCTGAGCACACTCGTGTACTAGCTCGTTTAGGTTATGAGCCCCGAGCTCTAACTTACAGAGCTCAGAACTTACGACGCTAGTAGCACCCTATAGAGATCCAGGCATAGAAACCTATTTCACTCACATATAGGCAGCATACATCACCACAATGGGCAAATACGACCATATATGCGAATTAACGGGCGTGGAAAACTACCTGCAATGGAAAAAACAAATGACCTTGGCACTTCAGGGGGAGCAACTTTGGTCCCATTGCAGTAGTGGGGCAGACCCTCAGAATCTCATAGATTTCGCCACATATGCTCCGACGCCCACAGATCCTACAGCTATACAGGATGCCGAGAAAGAAAAAATCCTTGATTGGCTTGCAAAAGATGCACAGGCCAAGGCTCTTATTGATAGAAAGATCTCTACCACAGTGGCGTCGCTCCTCAATGAAGCCCAATCTGCATGGGATCAATGGGATGCGCTGGTCTCTCATTATGCATGCAATGATATCTTGTCACAGTATGAACTGCAGGCACATGTTCGCTCAGAGAAGCTGAAAGATGCAAAGGATGCTAGCCGCTACATTGGTGTCTTTGAAGACACTTGACGTCGCTTCCTCCAAATGGGGGTCAGCTACACCACTGAAGAGTCGATCTTCAACCTTTTGCAGGGTCTGCCAACAGGAGTGGAATGGGAAATCTTCTGTGAACTGACACTTAGCAAGCTCTCACTCAACTCAATGCCTACACTCTCTGGCTTGCTGAGTACTCCCTCGCTCACTTCGGTTTCAACTTCCCCTGCTTCATCAACTGCCTTTGGGTTTAGTGAGGCATCCAAACTGCTCCTTGAGAAGGTGCAAGCCATAGTGGGATGACGGAGACTGGCCGGCCCAGGATCAGAATACGCCAATGCAGCCATGAAGCCCAGGAAGACCAATCCTGTCACTGGGATCCATATTCACAAGAACAACCCAGCTGGTGTTCGTTGCGCAAATCTCTCTTGCATGGGGAAACCGCATGCTGACACTCACGACCAAGATCACTGCTATTGGCCAAGGGGTGGTATGGAGTCCCAGGTGCCCCCATGGGTCCACTCTCATAATACTACAGTCGAGTCTGCTGCAGTGGCGACAGCTAGCAGTTCCCCTCCACAGGTTACTCCCTCGCCTGTCAAGCGTGAGCTTTCCTGTGCGGTCATCACTGATCAGGATCATTGTGCTGAACTCGCCGCTTTGGCCTCATCTGGTCCATTTGCCACCATTTTGGACTCAGGTGCAACCTCTCACCTCATCCAGGACAGGGGGTACTTTGTTGATTTCACAATGGAGGACCAACCACCTGTCAAAACAGCCAATCAGGGGATGTTACAGACCTCCAGGCATGGCAGCTGTATGGTTGAGCTCACCTTGGGAAATGACACCTTCTGTCTCCTTCTGAAGGAGTACCTGCATGCTCCCAGAGCCCTTCTTAACCTTCTCTCAGTTGGCTGCATGCTTAGTTGGGGGTGGACCTGTGAATTCAAGGGTTCTCAGGGCTCTCCAGTCTGCATTTTATCTCACTGAGGGGACGTTCTCGGAAGCGTCCCCTTAGTGGATAATCTCTGTTACCTGCCAGTTCGCTTTCTGCACCCAGATCACCTCACTGCAAATCCACCCTTATATGCAGAGCTCTGCGCATTTGCTGGTCCTGAGGTCTCAACTTTAGCAAAGCCACCTGTGACTTGGGATATATGGCATGCACGATTGGGTCATCTGGGAGGCGATCTTGTCCACCGTCTCCCACTTGTGGCCACTGGGGTCTCTGTAGATGTCAACTTCCCACTTACTCGCTGTGAATCATGCATCATGGCAAAACACCCTCGTCAGCCGCATCCCCCTTCCACCACACCTCGTGCGAAGCGCATGCTTGACTTGGTCCATTCGGATGTTTATGGCCCATTTCCAGTTCGAACTCCACATGGGAAACTTTATTTTGTCATCTTTCTCAATGACCACAGCCACCTTATCGACGTGCAGTTACTTTCATCCAAAGATCAGGTGCTCGATGCCTGGACCATTCTGCGTTCCAAGTGGGAAAACTTCGCTGAACGCCGTATCAAAGTTTGTCACTCAGACAATGGCGGCGAATTTGTGAGCGCGGCTTTCACAAAGGCACTTCAGGATGCCAGTATCACACATCAGCTTTCTTCCCCTCATAGTCATCAACAAAACGGGAAGGTGGAGCAGGCCTTGTGCACCCTCCAGGGTCGTGCCCTTGCTATGTTGGAGGCTGCGCACTTGCCCTCCTATCTTTGGGGTGAGGCTGTTTTGACCGCTGGGTATTTATGGAATCGGATGGAGTTCTCTGTTTTACCCCCAGGCAAGACCCCTTTCAAGATGGTTAACAGTTGCAAGCCAGATCTGGCTCATCTCTGGGTTTTTGGTTTCCCCTGTTGGGCATGCATCCCCTTGGAGTTACAACGTAAACTAGGTCCAAAGTCTCGACGGGCAGTATTTATGGGTTATCAGGATGGCATGAAGGGTTACCGTGTGCGTGATTGCTCTTCTGGGGCATTCTTCACTGCTCACGATGTTGTATTTGATGAGCAGGCCCCCTTGCTGGCCAATGACAGCTCAGATGAGGGTGAAGATAACTCTCTGCCCACTTTCGCTGCCACTTCCCCTGTCCACTCGCCCTCTGACCCTTTATCAACTGTCCCCGCCCCTGAACAGGGACCCCGACGTTCTGGCAGGCTGCGCAACTTGACGGAAAAGGGGACTGTCTGGGCAGCAGAGTTGGCTGCCATGCGTGCATGGCTAGATTCATTGGCCGATCGTCAGGCCGCTGTTGCTCAGGGGATGGTTGGTTCGCAACCTGCAGATCTGGAGGCAATAGATGAGCTTCGTGGCGTAGAAAACAGTGGGGATGTCTCTGAGGTTGTCACTAATGTGGTTATAGAGGAACAGGCCCACTTAGCTTTGCACAGTGACAAGCATCACGATCCCGCAGCGCCCAGCTATGACATGGGTTTGCCACCAGCCACTTACGATAAGGTGATGCTCCACACCGATCATGCTGAGTGGTTGGTGGCTATGCAGACTGAACTCCAGACGATGAAGGACATGAATGTGTTCAAGGTCATGCGCCTGCCGCAGGGGAGGAAAGCCATCAGCTGTCGTTGGGTCTTGGAGTTCAAGGAGGACAACAAAGGTGGCTCTAGGTACAAGGCTAGGTTGGTTGCACAAGGATTTTCGCAGGTTCCTGGAGTAGATTATGGGGCTACCTTTGCCCCAGTTGTCAAGCCTGTGTCCATCCGCCTGCTGGTTGCTCTCACCGCTCAGCACAATTGGGAACTAGATACATTCGATATGAAGCAGGCATTCCTTTGGGGGGTTCTCAAAGAGAAGATATACATGTGACAGCCCAAGGGCTTTGAACAGGGAGATTGGCACGAGCTTGTTTGGCTCATGCTTCGCAGCATCTATGGCTTGAAGCAGTCCACTCTGGAGTGGTATGAGCAGGTTTGCGCAGTGATGTCTGATCTTGGTTTCACCCGTGCTGAATCTGATCTGATCATGCTCTCTTCTACTACGATGAAGTTGATTGTGTGGCCTTGTCGACTCGCATCCGCTGCTTCGTGGGATGGCACGTTGATGACGGGATGGCCACCTCCACCTCTCGCCCCTTCCTGCAGCGTGTCAAGTCCAGTATTGCAGAATGCTTTGGTCTTAAGGACCTGGGCCCCATTGCAAAGTACCTGGGCATGCAATTTGAACATGACTGCACCCGCCGGATCATATGGGTTCATCAGTCAGAATATATCTCTTTCTTGCTCCAGGAGTACGATCTGTCGAGTTGTTCTCTAGTCCATCTTCCCGCTGATCCAAAGTGCCTCTTCGGCCCTCTCGATGTGGATCCTCCACCAGTCCCAGACCTGTGATCAGCTTATTTGAAGATTGTCGGTGAACACGTGTCCCGACATCTCCTACGTCGTCAATGCCCTGGCTCAGCACAATGGTAGTCCTGAACTGTGCCACTTCACGGCTGCCAAGCATGTCTTGCGCTACCTGGCAGGCATGCTGGACTTGCGGCTCCGTTACAGTCCTGACCCAGCTGATTCACACCTATTCGCCTTTGCCAATGCCAGTTGGGCCAACAAAGTGGGTCGGCAGTCCGTCTCGGGCTATGCTTTGTACTACACCGGGGGCTTGATCTCTCACATCTCGAAGAAGCAGTCCACGGTGGCCCTTTCCTCCACCGAGGTGGAGTACATTGCCTCCGAGCATGTAATCCAGGAGGGCCTGTGGCTCCACTTGCTCTTCGTTGAGCTCCGTGTCCCCTTTGCTTCACCAGTCCTGGTCTACCTTGATAATACCGGCGCGATCGCCTTGTCCTCCATGGCCAAGTTTCACCAGCACACGAAGCACATAGACTTACGATACCATTTTATATGCTTTCACGTAGACAACAATTCTTTTGTTCTTATTTGGGTTCCCTCTCATCGCAACATTGCTGATATCCTTATGAAGGCCCTGCCACGTCCGGCTTTCAGCTCCATGCGGGATTCGCTTGGACTCTTGCCTCACTGAGGGGGTATGTTAGCGTTCTCTTCATTTGCATCTCGCCATTCGTCCATCGCTGTAATACAAAGCACAACACTTTACATAATCCCGCATAGATTAGATTCGCATTCTCTCCTTCTCTCTTTCCCTTAGCGTTTCATCACACTTGTGATGACTGCTGAGGTACATTCTCCACACTCAGATTCTTCCTGTAGCTTACATGGTTACCTAGCACACTTGCATACTAGGTAATATAGCGTTCCATCACACTTGTGACGACTGCTGAGCACACTTGCGTACTAGCTTGTTTAGCATATGCCGCAGTATTGGTAAGTGCTGTGAGGACTGTCCTCATACTACGACTGATGTTCAGATCACAGGCTCGCTTTGGAATCAGCTCACAGTCGCGTTGGTCAGAGAAGGACGGCCGTTTCAATTATCACAAGTTTTATTACATTATCCAGGATGTGATCAATGAATGTGAAGATGTTGAGTGGAAGGAGGGATTACTGAAGCATTATAACATGTAAGTCTGTCTATGAATATGACAACTGGACTGACTGCTTTTACAGACTCTTCTTTAGGAATGAAGATGGCCGGGCAAGCGATTTCACAGCTATGGATAATGAGTCAGCACTCAGCCCGACATCAAAATCCAGAGGATTTCTCAGTCATATGCGAGCCCAAGCAGCTGTGCGTGCCACTAACATCATTAGGCCATCGTCCCCTGCCGTCCCTGACAATCACACACCTCCCCCAACTCCCCCAGGTTCTAGCATAGGTCTCATGGCACCTGCGATGGTAGATGAACCCACTCCTGGACCATCTCTGGAGTGACGTGTGTCTACATTGGTTCAAGCATATGACGATATTCTGACTATGATCACCCCTCAGAGAGATTCCTCCCTGCTTGATGCTATCAGCGATTTGTCCGAAATTGAACCTGAGTGTGCGCCAGAAGTGCCAGGCAAGAGTAAGAAGAAACCATCAGCATCAAAGGGAAAACAAAAGGCTATGGTCAGTCAAGGCTTGGGTCCCTCCAAGCACAGGAGCAGCCAGAAGAAGGCTGGAAGCAATGCATAGGTGAGCTTCCTTGTTTCTCTATTATTTTCAAGCTCAACATGTCAGGTAGAGGTTCTCAATATTGCATGTCGCTCAGTTTTGCACGCAAGTTTATGTTCTGTATCTCTACTACTGCCTTCATCATTTCTGGATCGATGGTCACCGTTTTCATACTCATACCATTCACGCAAGTTGTTCCCTCAAGTGTTCCTTTACTGTTGTATCGCCTGTATTTGCTGCTCATATGATACCAGAAGAGAACATATTATAATATGTGTGGTAGTAAGCGTCGAATATAACCCATTATTAAGGGATGTCAGAAAAACAGAATATTATCAGGAGATGTCAGAAAGTTAGTAGTTGGGTGAACGGCCCGCTGAAAAGCATTCATTGAGATTCCAGTACAAGGACAACTGACATCTGATATACCAAACAGGTCTGTACCATGTGATAATAGAAAATATTACTATCTATTGTAATCTCACAATTTTGCAATGTTTGTGATGCGTATGGGTCTTACTAGCACAACAGATTTATTGGAATTTAGGACAGGTTTTAATTGTAAACAAAATGTCAATCCCATACTTTGAATAGAATTTAACATTCAAAAGATGCCAGAACTTCATGTCTGAACAAACCTTTAAATGTTGGCCAAAATTTAATATATAGATGAATATATCAACTTGTTCATAATTTGAAACATAGCCTCAACTTAGATGGTGGCGCAAACTTCAAGTTGGAGATTCATGTGCTAACCCAGACAATAGTTCAAGTTTTGTCATATTTAATACAATAGACAAAATATGATATATTGGCAGACAATTAGTCCTACTCCTAAATTTGTAGTTTGGATGGTGTACTAAATGTGTGTCAATATTTGACATATTGTCCCAAACTATATATTCCGCCCGATGACTGCACCATGACACAAACAGCAGGACATCTTTTCTGCACAATGATCTTGTGATGGCACATAAAGTAGGGTATATTATGTACATACTGACTATGCAGCCAATGTCACACTTATGTAGTTACTGCAACATGCATCCATGAAAATGATTCCTCTGAAATATCCAACGCCTCAAGTTGGCACTGTGTGAGGCTCACAATCCATGTTCTACTGTAGAAAGCTCGTGGTAAACCCTTCACAGCACTTCTGGAGGTGACTGGATTGCCTGACGCACGTATCCTCTTCATCAGCCAGGATCCTTGGGGAGCAAAGACATCAACATCAACTATGTGCTGAAGGTCCAAGAAATCCACTTTGCATTCAATGCTACGACGCCAGTCCATACGTTTGACAGGAAGGACTTGCTCAACTTCATTCTCCACATCGCTCTCCTCTGAGCTCATCCCCTGTTCGCCAAGCGCCTGGACTACTTCTTGAAGCCACTTCCAGACATCGGCATTATCCTCGCCTGCTTCCACCTTTAATTGGATGATGTGATCTAGGACGGTAGCCCTGTGAACATATTTCTAACAACAGGAGATGAAGGCATAGTGGTTAGGGAATATGGCACTTACACTGCAACGGCGGGTGGTTTGCCGGCAACACTTCAGCACATGTTCTCTCTCAGCAATGAGTCATGTCTCAGTTTCAACAGGTGTTTCTGCTGTACCGTAATCCGTGAGCCTTGGTTGGCCCTTCTGCCACTTTGTTCGCAGCCGTTTGTACCGTTCCATAAGGATTTCTCGGAGGTAGGAATCTGGCCTCTGTACCTGCCAATTCTCTTTGAGGCATTGGTCTTGCAGCTCCTTGAGAAGATGATTGATGATTGAGCTATTCCATAGTGACTTTGAGTTATTTTGGAGGTCGAACTTGGGCGATTCGGGGTCAGGACCAGGGCCATCTCCCAACTCATACATGCGAACTTCATCACAGTTGGCTGGCTTGTGTACCATGAATTCAGTATCCTGGGTAAATTCGAACTTGGCTTTGAAGAAGCTTTGAACCTTTTCCTGTTATTGGATGAGCTGTGATGAAATCTTATTTTTGAGGTGACTGACCAAGATGAAGGAGCGATTTTCTTTGGATTCCTGTGCTGTAATTGCAGCCACTTCATTTATCTGTGCCTTCCTCCTTCGGGGGCTTGGTCTTAAGTTAGCTGGGAACTGACCGCTGGTAAACATGTTCTTGAGCGCAATGTCAACTCCTTTGGTGATGGCCTCCTGGAGTGCTTGTGTGGTGGTGCCGATGACTGGGATACTGTCAGGCCCATTGGTACTGATGGGTAGTGTAGTCGCCTGCAAGCTGTCGGGCATATGTGATGTTTCCTCATCCTGTTCGACTGGCACACCAATTAGATGGGACCTGCGGGAAACTCCCCGTGTCTTCCTCAACTTTTTGATAGCATCAAGGTTTGGAGTGACAAAGGTTGGCTTAGGGGGTGCATTGACAGCAGGCCGATTGCAGGTGGCGGGTTCCACACTTGATGGGGAGATATCCATAGAGCTTCAATCACTTTGGAGCTGAGGCATTGGAACAGCAGTCGTCTACAGGGAGTAAGGAACATTAGAACTACCACAAGGAAAGGCAAAAGGATAAATACCTGTTGGTCCCACCATGAATACCGCTGTTCCAGGTTCACAATTTCGGTTTCCTTCTCTGCCTAGAACATGTGAGCCAAGAGATTCAGATTGGATTTCCATCATCACTTACCCTCATTGCTTCCTGAGCTAACTGTAGCCTCTTCTCAAGCTCCTGCTCATGCTGCTCTGTCACCCATGTAAGATTTTCATGGTGTTCTTTGAGAAGATCTTGAAGTCGAGCATCCATATCGGCCTGGAGCAAGATTATTAGAAAAATCCCGCCAAATAGTATGAACACAAGACTGAACATACCTTCATCTCATTTTGAAGCCTCTCCATCTTAGCTTTCTGCTATGCAACAGCGGCATGTTGCATCTTGTTGATCCGTAGTTTGAGATTGTCATTCTCCTGAGTGCATGTTAGCCCAGACTAGACTATTAGTGGGCTCCTTGATGCTCACTGCTTCGTGCCGCTGCACAATATGTAGCTTAGCCATCTCGCCTTTTTTTCGCAAAATAGAATATACCTTTATATTTTTTTGAAGTTTTTCAACTTCGTTCTTGTATTGCTGAGTGGCGGCTTGTCAGTCCTTGTCGATCTGGATCTGATGTATTTCGTGTTCCTAGTCAAAAAGGTTGGAATGGATCAGATGAGCAATGAGAATTCATACACTTTTGAGCTGTTGTATCACCTGCTGCAGTTCAGCAGTCTTGTCTTGGTCTGCTACATTTGCAGCCTGCTTATCCTTGTTCATTTGGACCAGGAGCGCTTTATGGTCCTAGATGACAGGTTAGAATAGGCTGAGGCAAAATAATGATACCTACATTCCCATGTTGCCATAAAACTTGCTCAAGCTTGACGATCTTCTTGTGTTCAGTGACAGCGGCTTCCCTGCTCTCGTTAATCTGAGCCCGAAGCATCCTTTGTACCTAGAGAGCAGGGTTAGAATCAGCAGATATATTCACAGACATTCATACTTACACTCTCGTGCTGCTGTATAACCTGCTCCAGCTTGGCAATGTGGTTCTTGTGTTCGATGGCAGTGGCTTCCTGGTCCTTGTCGAGAGGGTAAGGTTACAATAGGCATATTAACAACGTTCATACATACATGCTCATGTTGCAATACAAGCCCCTCCAGCCTGGTTACCTCTGTCTTGTACTCAAGCTCTAGCTCAGCAGTCTTCTTTGCGTGGTACTCAGATTCAGTCTGGGAGGTCTCTTTGACGGCCTTCAATTGTTCATCGTATGTCTGGCATGTTGAAAGTAAGAATCAGATACAACAGTGACTGCTGCACATACCGCATTCAAATCTTGTATCTGCTTGTTCAAGTTGCTCACCAGCTCCTCTTTGCTGTACAGCTCACAGCACAACGAGTGTGAATAGTCGACCTTGTTGTATCGACACTTGCTCGAGTGATGATCGTCTGGACCAAATCCCTGATAAGAACGTCAATGACAGACACAAATTTTCCAAGATGCGGCATACCTCATTATCCAGTGGGCATCGTACGCGAATTCTCTGGGCAACATACGACGGGCTTTCTGTATTTTCCTTCAGGACACCTTTTGAAGCCATCACCATAGACTCCGCATCCGATCCGAGAGTCTGCAGCCTGGACAGGAACAACAGTAAGCTATCATATGAAATGCGAGATACTTTGCCAACCGTGTGGTGATACCTCCGGAGGTACTGGATGAGTGTTCGGAACCATTAGACTTTGTACTCCTTTCCTCCTCGTCGTTGAAAAGGTCATGTTGTGGGATGGTCTGTATGTCTTCTGATGGGGTATGAGAGCGGTACCTGTGCCTGCGCCAAGTATGCATGTCTTGATCATCTTCACTGAAAAGGGTATCTTGAACATCAATGGAGGAGGAACGAGAGTGGGCTGGTGTTGGGGTATGCATGCGCTCATCAGAGACAGCACAAGAGTGGGTTGGCGTTGGAGTACGCATGCGCTCATCGGAGAGGGAGAGAGGGGCATTAATGGAGGTACTGGGGTTGGGGGTATGCATCCGTTCATCAACGAACAGAGGGGGTGTCGGGGTGTGCATGTCGATGATTGTTCCAGGCATCGTGGTCATCATGGAATTATTGAGCTGCCATCCTCCCCAGCCACCCCACTTTTTGTCTGGCCGATGGATATTGTCAGCTCGTAAAATGTCTTGGCGGTAGCATCACCTGCCTGTCACAATCCTTTTTGTCTTCTTCCACCTTTGGAAGGTGCTGATCTCTATCATTGCATTTTGATTGGGCACTGACAATTGGCGACTACAATTCTTGTTGGGCGATGTCAATTAGCTCAAGCTCTGCTGACTCTATGTACCTCCATGTACCTAGGGGGTTTTTGTCTTTACAGATTGGGGGGGCTGAATGGCCCGGAGTCTCTGGGATTTTAAGGGTGGGACAATTGACGGGCGATGACAGCACCATTCCCACTTCTACACCTGTGCTGGTCACCAGCTTCCTGTGATTCCTATAGTGAATTCACATATTTATATCTTGCCATCAACTTCTGTAAGTTCAGCCATGGCCATATAGATGATAACTCACCATGCTGTCAGAGTCCAGAGCTTTGTCTGCAGTGCAGACTTTACTCGACATCCTGGCATAGGCCACATCAGGTAGAGATGCTCACCTGCTGTGCAGATGCATCTCGCGAATCACTACGCTTTCCTATGGCAGAGACTCTTCTGCAAGAAGCTGTGCTTCAGCCTTACATTCACGACTGTCAGATCACCGTGTATGAAGGGCGGCATACCTATCAGTATTGTGTCTTTTTCAAGTGCCACTGTCGCCTTCGCGCCAACAACTTGGTGGTTGATGCTGACAACCACTTTCGGGGCAATGTAGCCATTATGAGGATTGGTTCTCGGACATGCATCGTGAACATGCATGCCAGAGACTCGGTGATCGTGGACTATATAATTACACAGTAAGTTCAAATATGACACAGGAGCAATCTAGTCTTACCAAAGATAGGGTGACTCAGTGATTCAGTTGCCGCAGATGACGATTGAAGCTACCATGTAGCATTAGTGTTGTCAAACCGCTGAATACGTACCATCGTCATTATTTGCGTTCTGCTCGCGCTGTTGTTTTGTAGTACTATTGAACGTAATATGTTATTGGTCGTGGGACGCAGAGCGCCGGTGACTTCAGTCATGAAGATCCCACCTAAAAGACAGAATGGATTACAGCAACAGCAATGCGGAGAGTGCTATACTACATGTACAAGAAACAAATATACGAATCTACTTCTGCCATTAACGAAAGTTAGTTAGGATGACATTAGCATGAAAACAACTCACTGATGAATGCGTGTGCCTCCCTTTCCTTGCAGCCGTGTCGCTCTCACAATGCTGTGCTTGACCAGATGTGTACTTGAGATGCATCATAATAATGTCGTTAACTGGCCATGCATTACTGTAATTTTCGAGATCGGGGAACGCAGCCATTGCCTACAAGAGTTAGGCTATGTCATGACGCATGAATGGTGAAGATTCTCACCTTATCACATACAACCTGTATAAGCACAGGGCTTTGAGCAGAAGTGCATTTGGTGGTATCCAAGTGTTGATCGATAAGGCGGTAGGCGATGGTCTAACCTTGATCAGTAAGCGTACATACCACGCGCAAATAAAACTTGCCTTGAATCTAACGTATATGTTGTGATTCCAGTCGAGTGCGGACTCTAGCGTGTAGCCCCCACAACCAGGACGACCAGCTTCACCTTGAGGCTTGGGGATCTTAGAGTCATCCGGAAGGGTACTCAAGCTGTCGCTGTCAGAAGCAGTGCTCGATGAGCCAAGTGAAGTGAGGCTCTCTTCGCTCGATGCAGAAGATGCCCATTGAAATCCAACCACTTTCAGGTATGGTGCACGAGCTAGGGTGCTGTGATATGACGCGGGCGGCCGATTCTCGAGTGTGGGTGTGCCATTGTGGGAATGAGAGGTACCATGATGCGAAGCCAGATGAAACTCTGGCGTGGGGGTCGTGTGACAAGAACCTTCAGATGTGCTGAGAATGGTGATTTTTGCAGGAGTAACGATGTCCAGACCAGCTGGACTGAGGGCTTCCTTGGCGAGGAGAGTAGCTGGGTTAGGTCCGCTGAGCTGTTCTAGATGGTCATGCAGAACCGTCCGCGCAGAGCTATCATCAAAGAAAGGTTTGATGGGCTTGAGACTGGTGGGCATCTTCAAAGTAGAGAACCAGGGGATGAACCAAGGGTTATGAGTCTGGACGAGAACATCTGCAGATCGCGTCATTCCAATCAGGAGACAATAAAACGGCCAAAAATGTACCTTCTCTTTGTGTTCTCTCGAAACGTCTCGTCAGGCAACGCCAAGGATTGGCGTTACTTTTCTTATTCTCTGTGCCGATATCTACGTTACATGGTACTACTATTGCACGCAGGTAATGGGTGAGGTTGTGGTTGTGGACGAAGAGAGAAAGCTTACATAAGTGTTGAAGGTCGGAAGATAT
>JBBPMH010000612.1:0-20496 GCA_038090235.1 Pulveroboletus ravenelii
AACCCCAATCCCAATCTCAGCCGCAGCTGCAGCAACAACACAGCCGAAGACGACCTTTCTCGCTCGACTTTCATGCGGCCCCCGCCTCGAAACCCGGCACGCCACCTTAACCACCTGCGAAAGATGTCAAGCAGGACATTCTCTCCCTCCTCTCTGCAACGTCCTCGTCAGCTGGCGGCGGTCTGCATACAAGTCAGGGGCTGTTTGCGTCGCCGCAGCCTGCAGTGGCATCGAAAAAGGATGGTATATTTGGAGACTTGTGGGGGGACTTCAAGTAGTGCAGTCGCGAGGTCGAGGACATTGTCGCTACCATTGCTGGGGATGGTGTAGGACGAGATTGAATGCACGAGCAATGGAAGCATCAATGGAACTTTCCCCCCCCACCGAAACGTAGATTGTTACATCGTGCTCTTTATTATTACTTATACTTCCCAATTATGGTGGCCTCTCATTCACCTGGTCCTATGTATATATCCCCAAATTCTAAATGAACCCAACCAGAGGAGGGAGATGTCTTGGCCTTGGCCCACGTTCGCAATCTGACTACACACTACTACAGTACATAAACAGACAGCCGTAGCCAATCCAAAATGGTGATAAACAACCCTTCACGAGGTCTAGCCGTGTAGGAAGCAGTTGTTCTGGTTCACCTTTACGCAAGAGTACAGAGATATCGATAGCAGGTCGGATATGACATAGTAGCTACAGACAGCAAGTAAAACAACAAGATGAAACTAATTACTTGTACAGAAAACTATGCACCCAAATGTATGTACAACACACGTTGATCAAATGGTATTCTCACCTTCCTCATCATCTCGTTCAACGCGAATAATCGAGTAGACCGGACTCGTCCTTCATATTGTCATAAAACATTGACGTGATCTTGTTCGTCTCACCATCGTCCACTGCCCACGTCATCCCAATCACAGAGCGGAATCCAGCGAACTGCATCGCCGATGCGAGATGGATCACCTCGTCCAGACTCCCCCCGTCCCCAACAGTGGCATGACAGGCCGAGAGGTAAGCAAACTCGGGATTCTCTAAATCGCACTGAGTGATTCTCTGGAGGGTGAAGCGTCCGTCGTGGAGAGCGAACGCAGACTTGAAACGGTTGTTGACAGGACGCCGTGGGCGCGTCGCTGGTACAGCGAGGCCGCACATGACATGGGAATGGTTGAGAGATCAATCGATCAATCGATCACCGGTGCCACTGCCGTCGGCATCTCCCGTGTCCACCGTGCGGTCGAGAGCCTTTGACTACAACCTTGACACACTCTTGGATCGGTGTTCACCGGACCATGTCCACCACCCCGAATGGGCTGACAAGGGCGATGTTCGTACCATGCCCCTCAGCCAGTGTGCCCCTGCAACGCAAGTATTCGAGCCTTTGGCAAAATCCGTATTGAGCTACCGACTCCTCTATAACATGTTCGCCTATTCTGCCGCTTTCTCCCTCGTCTCCACTATACTCCTGGCTAGCGGAGATGATACGAGCCTCCTTTTTCGACTCTTCCAGCCCACTACATGGCTTGTTGGTGTTCTGGCCATTATACAGTCTTTTCGACGCATAAGTCACCATCATGGCTGACTGTGTCTGCTAACCCCCTCTTGTAGCTATCCCCGAGCCCACTACTTCTCCATCAAAACGATGGCGACTGTGCTTGCGAAACAAAAGCGCATTGACGGGTAGCAGTTTACCCCACGTCCTCACTTTTACTCTTATCACTCGAGCTCGTTCGTATGTCTCATCTCAACATTTACATAAAGTCGAGGTACGTGTCATCTCAATACTCAAACGCTATGGCTCGTAATTCTGTTGCCTAGGAAACGTCCTTATTGTATCAATGGGCGATTCGTTTTTCTCATATTGGCACAAGTATGGTTGTCGATCAGCTTTGTACTTCGGTATATCATGCTCGAGCGCTTCGCCTTCCGCTGGGCGAAATTACCACCATCATCGAATGCGGTGGGTCTTCTTCGCCTGAATTATTGTCGATACCTCTGACCAGGGAATACGCAGCCTTTTGTCCCGAGAAACCTCGTTATGCTTCTACTCACTTGTACGCTCTTCACATGTTTGTCATTCATAGCTTACAATCTTGCGTTCGGGGCGGTACGGTTGGCCCTCTTACCGATTCTTTTTCTTCAGAGTGCTCCTTGTCCAGCCTGTTTTCAAGCCATTCGTCAGTCACTTTATAAGAGGTTTCTGGAAGTTGACCTTGCTGTTGCAGCACTTCTCCCTCGAATTGCGCGCGTTCACCCTCGGAGTGTCTAAGCTGGCCAGGTGGGAATTCGCAGAAGCTCTGCTTGATATCTATATTCCCCAGGTACGCTGTCATCTTCCACGTCATTTCATGCACCAAAGGCTGTTGCTAGCCCATCAAAATCGCCTCCACCACCGCAGACCTCAACGCGACGCTCGTTTCTTGCATCACGTCTGCCAATCCATTGTACCCCCACTTTACTCATACTGAGTCGCGTGATATTGCAACCGCCCAAAGTGTTGCCAGTGCTTCTTGTCGAACAGCTCTGTTCGCTGACCAACAATCCAGCCTGAGTCTGGGGTGTATTGGCGCGTGAATCACTTTTGCGGCTAGGCCATGACTATCAGACGTTCCTTCGTAGAGGTGTACCCGCCCCTGCCGACCCACTCGCGCCCAGCGCTCCTCCGAAAACTTTGCAACCACCGTCGACGCAGCTACTACAAAACCGATCTCGAAAGCCCCACAGCGGCCCCCCATTTCAAAGGTGCTGGATACATTTGCGTTCGATTCAGATCTTTCCAAGGTTGCTGATGCAGTGGCTTCCGAGGTGAGCACGCGAATAATGGAAGTGCCGCTTCCTGAACTCTTTCACTCTGCGTCCTCGTCACCTGCTGCTGCCGCAGCTCCGCCGACGGTGGTGGCAGATGCTACAACTCCATCACCAAGCATGATTGGTGCATGTATCTCATGTCTGAAGACGCAGCGCCAGGGTTTGGTCATCAAGTTTTACCATCATGGTGTAGGGATCTGTTTGCGCCATGGGACACATGGTGGACGAGAGATCGCATCAACAAGTTCACAGAAAAGTGTCTTCCAAATCGAGATCTTGATGTGCTCATCGCTGAAGGTGCGCCCGTGAAGAAACATGCTGGGTGATCGAATTGCTTAAGCCAACCACAGTACTCGCTGGTCTTGTCTGCACTTCGCTGACCAAGGACTGCTATGGCGTGGTCCAACGGGATATTCCATACGTCCTGGAGGCTTTCTTGTCGTTCTTAACCGCTCTGGAGGTCACGTCGAGGTAGCCCAACTCTGTGTGCCCCCCACACTGGATGAGAGGACTGGAACTACCTTAATGAGAAGGAATGCACCAGGGTTGAGGTAGCCAAAGCCACGGAGGTGATTGGTATCGTTACTGATGGTACGCCAGCCCTCTTTGCGCTGCACTATCCCGCATGGCTGATCGTGTTGCTCCTTGCGCCTAGCATTTTGCTGATATTGCGTGGACATTTGGGGAGAGGCTTGTTACGCTCAAATCCCTGCCCAGAACCGCCAGGAAGCTCCAGTCATTTGTAGATTACACATGATGGGGAGGAGGGTTCGTGCTTCACATATTGCCTTTTCGGCAGATCAGTGCGTTTAACCTCACGCTGAGCTATGTGGCCCCACAAAAGCGCATAACAAAATATCGATATGTTGTCTCATCGCTAGTTTGAGCAACTGCTCGAAGCGTACGATGCTCCGGTCTCTACTCATCAACAGAGAACGTTGACAAAAATGCTTACCACTATCTTCACTTCACCAACTCCCCTGGTCAACCTCCCGACCTCAGACATCGTATCTAATCTTACTACACTTGTCCTCCGCAGAGTCTCAGTCAACCCCGACGACGATTTACTTTTTTTATCGGTGGAGAGCATTAGCTCCGGTACTCATGTTTCTTATTCTGATCAGATACAAGACCTCGCGAGCGAACTCACCAGTTTTCTTGTGACAGTTGGGGTTCACGGCCTACCATTCCTAGAAAGAGATGACTACAACGAGCGAAGGTCGCAAGCAATCAGGTGCTTGTTAGCTGGGCTTTCGGGCCTTGTTATGGTCGCGGGAGCAGCAACGAAGGACGGTCATGATAAGACCATGGCATCTCCTCAGTCCTCGTTCTTACTAAGCAACGGCGCTTCTGCTCCAGGTCCTCCAGCTCCACAGCAGAAAAGCGTCCGGAGAGATATGGTATGAAACGCTGAATCTCTTATGCAATGGTGATTATGCAATGAGAAGTGATTATGCTCATACGTCGGTCACATACCTGCGTCAAGAGTTTGCAAAGCAAGGCGACTCAGGCGGCATCAAACATCCAAGGCGAGTGACAGAAGAGAGTTCCCCTAGCCAGGTGAACAACATCAGCGCGCCGCTCTTTGGCGATACCCGCACGCGATCACTACACACTATTCATGCTTATCTGTTCCTGCTAGTCACTTTGTCATCGCTCGGCTCTGCCACTGACCTCTCTCCATCTCTAGCTTATTCATTGAATGGCGACCTCGCATCCGTAGGCGTGTCTTCTACGGCTCCAATTACCGACCCAACCGGGCAAAGCATGGAAGTCGCGGAGGTACATCCATCTCGACCCTCTTCCTCTCGTCGTTCTGCGAACACTGTTACGCGGTCGCGGAAGGCTTCAAATGCCCAGAGGCTAGTGGAGTGCACTACTCAGAAGGTTTCATCTGTGAGCGTTGCCTCCTTATCAGACCACACGCTCATTCTCCACATTCTCACTGCCATCCATGAAGAGGTTCCTGTTCAGGGCCTTTTAACCAGAATTCCAATGCTTCTCTCGCTAGATCTGGCTTCCCAGATAGACGACAAGTTGGATATTTCCACTCGGCAGCGTGCTAAAATGGTGAAGGAAATTGTTACCTGTGTCTAGTTTGTTATTGGCCGAGTGCGGGGGGGTGCTGAGTTGATCTCAAGCCTGCGGAAGGCGCCTTCATTCGTGAGAAGGAGGGTCAGTCGGGGCCGAATTGCTCCCACTACGACACTCATTACCGCTGTAGTTGTACATAGGGGAAGCTTGTTGGGCCTTTCTCTTTGGTGTTGTTATAGGCAGGTGCATTGGTCGCCCTCAAATTTTGGATGCCACCCTGATAGGTTACTACTCACTCCAGGACCCTATGGGGCTGAGATGTTTGATCCTCGCGGCTGGGCTAATTGCAACGACAAAGTATCAAATGCCATTACACCCGTGTCATCCTTGCTATCGGCATATTTGCCATCGACGTCGAGCTTCCAAAGGCGTATGTCGCTTGACATTGGAGAGGCTTGTTCTTTCTCCTCGGCCCTGTAATGGCGTGGGTGCGTCGTGTTCGTCTCGGCCTTCATATGACTTTTCAAATCACCACCAATAGGGTTGGTTTGTATCCGCAGGCTTAATTTATGCCTTCATTCCTGGCCTCGACCTCCTTTCTAGTCTTGTCGTTGGCGCATGCTTAACTCCCACTGACCCCATCCTTGCCGCGGCTGTGGTTGGGGGAAAGTACGCAGACAAACATGTGTCTGTGCACATCCGCCATTTACTGTCCACGGAGTGTGGTGCAATGACGAAGCCGCCTATCCTTTCCTTTTTCTTGCGCTTTATCTCCTCTTGGAACCCACTACAGGCCGTGCGATCGGAGACTGGTTTTTGCTCCTGTGGCTTTGTCAGTCCTCTCCGTCGTCTTCGGATATTTTCTCATGAATCCACGCAAGGGAAATGGTCCTCAGTATCATCTTCGGATCGACCCTGGGCTTCGCGTTTCGACATCTTGTCAAGTTTTGCCAGCGCAAAGACTTGATCGATCGTCAGTCATATGTTGCGCAGTATGTCTCCTTCGCATTTCTTACCATCGGCATCATGACGATACTTCGCTCCGACGACCTCCTTGCGTCCTTCTGCTGCGGAACAGTGTTTGGGTGGGACGGTTTCTTTAACCGACAGACAGAGGAAGCAGCATTCAGTTCAGTGATAGATTTGCTGTTCAACCTCGCTTCTTTCGTGTACGTAGGTGCATGGATGCCCTTCGATAGTTTCACCGACGAGACTTTGACCCTGGGCATTGGTCGTCTCGTTGCCGCCGCTTTGCTCATCTTGACGTTAAAGCGACCCCCTATCATGAGAGCCTTGTACAAGTTCATACCCGACGTGAAGACCCTGCAGGAAGCTCTTTTGAGCGGTCATTTTGGACCAGTTGGCATCGGTGAGTTGTGCGTGCTTTGCGGTTGCCCGGAGATTGATTGGATTGCCCCATTCGCCGTGTTTAGGAGCTGTGTACATTTCCACTTTCGCGGTTGGGTACCTCCCCGAGCCCTTCAACCCACCTGCCGATCAAAAGGAGTTCGTAGCAGCTGCGATACAGCCCATCGTTGCCTTCATCATGCTCTGCAGCGTTGCGATACATGGGCTGTCCATCCCGTTCTTCTCTCTCGGACGCCGTGTTCATTCCGTCTCCTCGCAAACTTGGTCTCGACATGCAACTGATCCTGACTGGGCCACCTATACACGGCATGTTACACGTGCCGAAGACGTTGTTATCAGTCGGGATCGTGGCGTTAGCACTATGGAGACAGGCTGGGCAGGACTCACGGAAGAAGAAAAGACGATCATGGAGAGCAGACGTACGAGCACTGATGCCAAAACTCCGTACGAGGATGGCGGCGAGAAGACAGAGAACATGTTCAAGGTTGAGGATACGGCGCAGGAGCAAACGCTTCCCGACAGAATCGAGACTAGGACAGAATGGAAGGAGGGTTCAGATAAGATCATCGAGCGGCAACGGGGACCTGGAGAAGACGTGAGTTTGATAGGGTCTTGAACGGTTGTGCTTGCCAACGCTTCATGCAAGGTCAATGTGGAGATCCTCCATAACGCATACACGCAGCAAGCTCCCGTGGGTGGTCATCACCTTCACCGGATGTGATTATCATCCCCCTATATCATTTGCAGCTCACCCTATTCCGTAGTGTCCCCTTCATTTGCTGATAGGAATATACTATTCAGTGTTACCAAAATGTTTATTGACACTCCGTCCCCTAAGTATTTATTCTCTTGCTATGTATCTCTCGATTTGCATAGGGCTCGACCTCCTGTAATCATAAACGACCTCTAGCATAATGTTCTTCCATGTTCGATGTCCGTTCGTCAAGACGAGTCTACCCGACAACACGAGGCTGAATGGTAGGAGCTTTCCAAGCACCTTTCTCAGCCCTCCACACGCGAGGTAAAGATGGCCCGAACGGGCCCGCCTTACCAATATCATTTCAAATGGCAGAAGCCATCGAGTAGCAGTGAGGCACGCAGACCAGGTGAACTCGTCTTCGTGCACGCCGTACCCAACCCGTGGCACGTGCCCACGCATAGGGTCCCTCTACAACCCCGAACATTGCTCATTTATCCCAGTGACATGGCGAGAAGAAAGGATTGAACACGATAGGAGGTATGGGGACCAGGGTAAGCTAGATGGCACGGTTCCGACGTGAAAGGGCATGGTACCGGAACCGCGCTGCAACGGCACCGCTGTGGTGGGTTCTCCTGGTGGAACCAGAGTCACAAAGTTGCTTGAAGGTAAATGTTACAGGTGGCTCATGTTACCCGTGATCGAACACGTGTCGCTTTGCTCGCGATGAATGATGAAGGAAGCCTATACATGTCTTGCGTGAGGTATGCCCTGCATCAGTATCGAGTTGGTATAGACCCGTGGGAAAGATACAAAGGGTACTTGTAATGACGCTTTGTTCGAGTTGGTGCTCTTGTCCGGCCGCAGAAAATGTCAAATAATTCTAGGGCGACCAAGCAGGTTTCGGAATGAGCTGTATATACGGAAGATCTGAGTATCAGTAATACAAAAATTCCCATGTGGGTTACCCCGGGGTCACGGGCTCACGGTTGATGTTGTGGTGTAGGACTAGTTCGTTCTGATTCCACATAAGCCGACTATCTTTGGACGTCGCTCTGCTGTGCCGGTGGTGCGAACTGAAAGTTTGCAGTGTACGGTATGTACATGTGACTACAGACGTATATGCGAGAGATGCTAGGGAATTGGGTTGTCGGAGGAGCTGCGAGGGCGGGCAGCTACCCTCGCAGGTGCGTGCCAGGTGTTGCTGTCAGGCACCGTGACTCATGGTCTGCGAGGGAGTGCCGAAGGGAAGGAGGCGCTAAGGGTGTGGTGCGGCGGGTGCGACGAAGCACGAGTGTGTGCTGAGGGTGCGGGCACAGCCGGTGCGAGGCGCTCTAAGAAGAAAAACGTGGGAGCCGCCTCGCCCGCTTGTCCGAAGATCTTGTGTTGCGTCTGCTCGTTTCTCATGTGACGCAACACTCCCAACTCAAGACACCTTCTTCCTCAACTTGTCAGTTGTCCTAGGTTAGCGCAAAGGCCATGTCTGTCCGAGTAACAAGTCATCTGCGGTCGTAGCCTAGATGGTGTGCTCGGAAACACTTCCAAGGACGCGATCGGCGTTGGCAAGTGCGGTTGACCTCTTGGGAGCTTCTCCAAGATGGCACTGAGAGCGTGATGTGACTGGAGTAACAAAGGCGGTCTTCACGCCCAGATATGACCCACACCTTCCACCCTTAATTGTCATCCAGACGGGCTTCTCCATGATCAGGAGTAGACAATAGTTGTTTGTAAGCCTCACCTGTTGTACGCAGATTCAGTGGATGGAAAACCAGCATAGAAAAACATTCGGACAGCTGCATGTTACTATCTAATCATCGCCGCTGTGGTGGGCATACCGTCGCAGTGCCCTTACCCTTGTCTTCATCACCATTGTGGTGGTGGGTGCGCGGTTGCACGCCCTCACCCTCGTCGTCGCTGCTGTGGTTACCACACCATCGTGGTGCCCTCGCCCATGTCATGGTGGTGGTGGTGGTGGTGGGCGCGCCGTTGCATATCCTTGCCCTCGTCGTCGTCGCTCGCTGGCATGGTGGATGCACCGTCATGGTGCCCTCGCCCATGCCATCATCATCGTCGTCGTCATGGGAAAGAGGCGGGATGGCGGGCGAGCAGGCGCGCGGTAGATGACGATAGGCGGGGTGATTGGCGCGCGGTTTAATCGCCGCTTAGATTGGCCTTCGGCATGAAGGGTCTGCCGAATATGTGTTCGGAGATTCGGACACGTGAATGTTCGGAAAGTTCAATTCCCTGACTTTTTGGCGGTTTCTGCCATTTCGCCATCGGTCAGGCAACCATCCTTCATCCTCATCTCAGCAGTTTTCTCGTCGTTGTCGCAGGAAGCTGTCTCTATTGGTCTCGAGTATGGTATCACCCGTCTGTGTCATCACTGCCTACTGACCATCTCCTTGCGGTCATGCGTGGAAACACCATCAATGGTGTCATCGCTAAGCTCCTCTGTCATCAGGCTGGCATGTCCAAAGGAAAGGGTGGCTCCATGCACATCTTTACCCCTTCCTTCTTTGGTGGTAATGGTATCGTTGGTGCTCAAGTCCCTGTCGGTGCCGGTCTCGCTTTTGCAGCAAAACACCTTGGTCAAAAGACCGCCGCCTTTGCCCTCTATGGTGACGGTGCAAGTAACCAGGGTCAAGTCTTTGAGGCGTTCAACATGGTGCGTAGGCTATCCCAAAGGTCTTGGGGTGATAAATCGAACATATATGCGCCTATAGGCGAAATTGTGGAGCCTTCCTTGCGTCTTTGTTTGCGAGAACAGCAAGTATGGTATGGGTTGCCTCCGCTCAGCGCAGTTCCTGCAACACCGAGTACATTACTCACGGTGACAAGACCCCTGGTCTCCGGTCTGTCCCCCCATTTACGCATTGTAACATATCGTTGACGCAGTGACACGTATATAGGTCGATGGTATGGATGTCATCGCGACCAAGCATGCCGTTGAATTTGCTCGCAACTGGGTCTTGGAAGGCAACGGTCCACTCCTGATGGAGTTCGTCACCTACTGTTATGGCGGTCACCCGTGCGCACTACATTGTTTGCACTTCTGTGTGATGTGGTTCCGTTCAAAGGATGTCCGATCCTGGTGCTACTTACCGCACGCGTGGGGAAGTTCAGCGGATGCGGAGCACTCAGGACCCGATTCGTGGTTTGCAACGATACGTCGAGGGGTAGGGTCTCGCCACCGAGCACGGGCTCAAGGTGCGTCTTTCACTTATCTCCCATCATTCGAGCAGCACTGAGATGTACATGCCCGCTTATTGTGTTTGTTATTGTTGGTATCGTTTTGAAACTGGCAGCAATTCGACAAGGAGGTCAAGGCGCAGATTGACAAGGCTGTCGAAGAGGCCAAACGATTGCCTGAACCCCTCGCTCAAGATCTCCTGGACGGATGTTTGCCACAAGAACACAGAGCCGCCATTTATGCATGGTTGGGAGCGGGAGGTGGTGTGCCCTTGATATTGTCACTCTATTTACACAGCGCTGTTTACGACAGGTTCACTATTACCGAGCATGATTCCGGGGTGGCCGATGCACGTGCGTGAGGGCGTCCGCTTGGTGACGGTGGCGCTTATGGACCTTCATTAGACACAGGCACTTTTGTTTTGTCAGTATATGATTCTACTCAAGTCCTTAATTGATTCCTGCATATTTCTTGGCATGGTGCTATGCTGACGGTGCATGCACACGCAAGGAAAGAAAAAATTGGTTGCCATTGAACATGCACGGATGGCGCTAAGCCTATATGAGGGCATCCGTGGATATGGAAGAACCATCCGAACAGGTGCACCGGGGGAAGCCAGTTGTAACTGTTACAATCAAGTGCACTATAGCAGACTTCTGACCTCTGCTGACCTGACCGGCACCCCTTAGCCCTGCACAGCGTATATCCATCGCACACAGAAAAATGAACAATGTACTTACATACAGCAGTAATCCTTGATGAACGACCCGTGACCTGTGAAGAGGTCGATGAACTGTTTCCTAATGTAGCTATGTCGCAAGAAACGTTTGGAAGTCAACCGCAACAAAAGTAAGCTGGTCCATCCACTACTCAGGGCGTCCATGTATGACCAGCCAAAGTGCTACTGTTTGCTGTCATTTCCGTTTCTTGCGGCTAGACATATATTCGGGGGTGTTGGTGTCATTCGTCAGCAAACATGCAGGTATACCGTCCAAAGGGAGAGTTACTCCGCCTTGGTGAACTCTCTTATGCCAGCACTCTGCTACGGTGAGAAACCCGTCGACCGTTCGGACGTGCTTCTCACTCACTTTGAGCCCCTGACCCCATTGCCTCGCTTCATTGACTTGTCCTGTGTCGGACGGTATACGCGAAGCACAGTTGTTACCATCAACGATATCGCGGAGCGGTCCTCGTTGTTCTGTTGATAGTTCTGATGGCTCAACCTCCCACTAGAAAATTCTCCAATTCAGCCATCATCGCCTTCCGTTCCAAAATTCTAGACGTCGGGCCATAGTTGTTGCGTTGCAGTTGCTGCGCCCACGTTGCACCTACCTTTGAAGAAGACTTGCGATAAGCCGTCGATTCCAGTGGGAAGGTATGACCGTTCCATCGAATCCGGTGAGGGCCTTGAATTGGTCGTGCTGTAAGTATGTGATGGCACCAGCATGGGTGGCAAGCGTGTGGCGCAGTTCACCGGTTCCGAATATGTATGCAGTATGGAGTCGGCCGGGACGGAAACAAGGGAGGATGGTGAAAGGCCAAGCAGACTGACCAGAGAAGCGTGTCCAGTAAATGTATGCTGTCATTGTCCGTCGCTCCAATTCCAGATGTGAATGGTCCTGTCCAGGGACCCTGGGCATGCGATGTTATGGTTGAGGTCTGGCACAACAGTGTATACTAGAAGCGCGATAAACATAGAAAGTCTTCAGGTGTGAGACGCAGAGCAGCTTACCGTAGCAACGTCCCATATCCACATGGTGCAGTCATAGCTACCAGATATGAGAGTACGACCATGAGCTAGTGCCAGTGCTTCGCGATCGCCTTATCTATGCAGCCTCTCCATTAAACCGCGCAACAAGAGATTTTGCCTGTGAATACGACTCGTCAACCGGTGGACATATCATTCCATCACTCTCAGTACGCACCGACGAAACAGACGCATGCCTTATGAATCCATGTGCGCTTAATGAATGTGATTCGATGGGGAAACGCTGGGATGTTGTGTGAGTTCAGGCCCGAAAACGGCAACGGTACACAGGGTCCGCTATACCTAAATAGTCTCCGTCGGGCAAACATGAGGTTGACAAGTCGAAAGGTCATCTGAACCCTCGCAATAGACTACTCGTCTACTCCGTTCGAAACCTCGTTACCGTCTTCCCAATTGACTGCATCGTACATATCACTGCAGGACGTCCCAACAAGGTTCTCAGCGTTCGTCTTGGGTAAGAGATGGGGAGCCATGACTCACGTGACACAACCTGGCCTTCGTAACGATTACTTTCAAGAGCTTGATGAAGCAAGTCTGTTTTGTTGATTTTAATAAACAGGGATTTCGTCCCACGCACTGTGAAGAGGAGGGGCGATACAATATCTGCCTGTTGAGAATCTGAGAGCAGACATGTGCCTGTAAGCATACGGCGTGTTTGATATAAACGTCGCAAGTGCGGTCGTCCGTGACGTGTACGCCACGGTGGACAGGAGGATGCGACAGCATCGATGACGGTAGCTCCTGATGTGGACCAGATGAACACCCCAACCTGACATAGCGTGTTGGGTACGACATGACCATCAACCAACCACGACATAAGGGCCCGGGTCGTTCCATGACAGATAAAAGGAACGCACCTGACGGTCTCGGACCGCTTTTCCATCAGTTCCAACGCCTGATCAAACTTGGCTGTAAACAGGTTCAGCGCCATCAAGATCCCGCCATTGGGACCTAAATTATACCCTGTAAAACAACGCTGTTCCTCACATGAAAAAAGGGAAACAGCGACGCACGCTGTTTCATGGCCTCTTTGTAGCCCACCGTATTGCGAATATCGTAGTTGGGATCGCAGGGGACATGCGCTACTGCGGGATCGAGGTTGGGGATATAGCACGGATGCAAGGGGTTGATGGCGTGCAGGTGGGGGTTGAACGTTGAACGTTGAACATTGAGGACCTGCAGAGGAGTTGATTTGCCTGTTTGAGGGCTGGCCTGAATGCATCGCAGCCTTATTCTTCCCACGATACCCAACCAGCTATCCCCTTTGCACGACCTCCCGGTAGTGTTGCCGTCGAAGCGAAGTCACTTAGCTGAGTTTCAATCGGAGGCCAAAAGGACCAAAAATCGCGCGTTTGTGCCTTAGAACGTCTGGTGCATTTGGTAGAGGAGGGAGTAGGTCGAGTCCGGCCCGGTAGGGACCTGTACACCCGAGTCGGTATTAGTAATCCGATAATCTTATCAATGGCCGACGACGACAACTTGTGACGACAGCTCGAATCCCTCGAGGACAGCGAATATGAGCCCGATTGCACTTGCATCGAGTGTCAACTTGCTAATACAACACCAGACGATCCTCCTCCACCGCCCGACGAGCCAGGCCTCTTGCTCAGTGAAGAACTCCCTGACCCCCTTGCACGCTGGTACCAGCCTCCCCACAACAAGAATAAGGGCCGATGACCTGCTGGGGCACGTCAGTCGATGGAAAGTTTTGCTATCAACTATGCTCTCCAATTACTCGTGCAGGATATGGAGCGTGCAGCACCCCTGTTCGCCTCACCACTAGTCACGCCTGTGTTGTAATTCTGCTTCAAATGCCACATGCTACTTATCATGTGTTTGTATCATTTCGTGGCCACGTGTCCTCTCCAGCAGGCAATTCGCTTTGAGCTGCCGTATGCGCCGCCTGTTCCACCATCCTTTCCCTCCCTTCTCCGTCGCATTCACCTCGTTCTCCACCGCTTCAGTGGTGCTCCGGACGGCCCTCGCAACTTCTAGGCTCTTCTCACTCGTCCACCCCCTCAACTTGGCTGGTTTGTCTCCTCGTGCACTAATGATCATTTTTAGGTTGTCTGATACGATGGTTTGCAGCATTCATCTCGAACACCTCACAGGCAAGTGCTCCCTGCTTTATTCGATTAGCCATGGTCGTTGCCTGACGCATTCCATGCTGGCTTGGGCGTCTCTATCACCATCAGACACCTGTGCATCTGTCTCCATGCGGGCCGCGGCTAGGTGCGACGTTGAAGCTCACTCGAATGCTCCACCTCCCTCAAGTTCGACATTACTTGTCTTGGTGCGTGGGCTCATAGGATGGTTCAGGTGGTTCAGATAAAGCCCCCTCGTCTGCCGAGAGAGGCTGGTTACTTTCCTTAGCTCTTGGGTCGCGATTTTGCCTACACGGCCTCATCTCCCATTCTGATGACACGGTTCTGTGTGCCCCGTACATTCAGCCATACCCACGACAGTTTGGATGGTGGACAAAAGCGCTCCATCTCCCCAAGCTTACTGTTCAGTATTGTTGTTCTTGAGGCCACCTCTGCCATCGCCGACATATTTCCGTGGCGAGAAGGATGGCTTGAGGGTAGCGCGAAGGGGAGAAGGCGCCTTAGATAGGTATATCTCTTGTACATACCAACCCTATGTTAATACCTGGTGAGAAATACTGCAGCAATGCAAACTACAGGGCTAAAGAAATGTCAGTGAACGAGAGCATGAGCAAACGTCCATACCAGGAGACTAGTGGTCACGCTCATGTCGCTTATGTGTGAATGGTGGAATGAAGATGGGCTTGAAGGCTCGCATAGGAACACAGCTCGATGTCCTGAGCCCAGGATGTGAGCAGGCCCTCTTGCGTTATACCAACTATGCTGAGTAGATATCTGCACAAGCATCTTCAGGTAACTCGAGCACTGGCGGCCTCAGGCAAGGATGCTCCAATGGTCGTCGGCCTGGCTATTCTGAGCCTACACCCAAGCCTCCTTAATCGTTATGCTCATCTGAAGCATTATCACAGAAAAAAATAACAAGGACCTGATGCAACCTCAGACATGCGGCTCACTGCAATGCTCACTGCCTCACGGTTCGTCTAGCTCCTGACGCCGTCTGCAGCGGCTCGGACCCAAGACGCAAATCCAGAGGTATATCCCACCCCTGTATAGTAGGGAAATTTTTTTCTCAATTGTTTCGCACCATGAAGCGAATGGTGGGCACTGCTTCTCTTGTTCACAGGTATGGGGGCAGGGGCTGTATGCACTTGAATAGGAAACTTGTCGCACTCACTATAGCGCGCGGTGTGACGGCCCTCGCTGAGGTGGGAGCGTATGCGAGCACCGTTAGATCCCGCATTGACTCATTTCAATCGACCAATTAGGATGCTCAAGCGGCATTTGGAGGACCATGTAGCAGTGACGTTATTTTGCTACTTGGAGATCAGCCCGCTCACTTCTATCTTACCCCCCCGTCCCTGTTCTAGACTGTAAGCACGTGTTCGATTAGCTCCCACCATCTTCGTTTTGCTTCAAACGGCACGATCGTTTGGGAAAGGCCGTGATACAACGTATCAAAGGATCCCAAACGATGGCTGAAGGACCTGGGCTCATGCGGTGAATCCAGGGCCAGGATAAATCCTCATGGGTTTACCAGTGTCTCCTCTTCTCCCCATTGCTATACCCTCGTCCGTCGTGCTCTCAGGTCCATCGGTGAAGTGAGCAGCAGCTTCAGCTTACGGTGGTAGTGCCCAGCCTAGAGAGCGTGGAAAAGGATGTCGGAATCGGAAGCTGTTGCCGACCAGCGCACGCGTGATCTAGTGACAAATGTAGGTTGAGCTGCTTCGTATAATATTTTGCTGCAGGCAGAGCCCTCCCGCTTGTATTCTAGGTCAACTCTTACCTGGGAGGCGGTGCCCCTATGGAAGAATCCCTCCCCCGTGCCCTGATGGACCCCCATACAAGACAGCAGATGCTCCCCTACCTCAACAAAGCTGAGAATATCCTCCCCTCTGACTTTTTCCCCGAGCACTCCCTCGCTCCTTTTTTCATCGGGAGCCAGCAGAAAGCAAAGGAAGCGATCGCTGCCATCTTCAAGAGCCTGGTCCAGCAGGGGGTGTATTCTAGGAGGCAGAAGAGATGGGTTGTCACGAAAGATCAGGGCTGGACCGATGAGCAAAAGGTAGCTGAGCTATTCAACCAGGTGAGTGGTTGACCAATGCCTGTTCAATGGTGTTGCTTACCAAGGCTGATGCCAGATGGTCAGAGCAGGCTATCGCAATGGGGCTACCCCGATGCTTGCTCCCTATGCTTGGCGCACGCACACAGGGGTTCTAGCAGAGAAGTCGAGGAAACCGGACGTCATTCTCGTACCCACCAGCCACAAGGACTTGGAGCGGGTTAATTTCCGTGCCATGGAGGCAGTCTGTGAGGTCAAGTATGCGGATTCAGATGTGCTCAATAAGGATGCAGCTTTCCAAGTACATGAGATCGCAGGGTGGATCAGTGCCGCACAACTACCACGCCGTTTCTTTGTTGGACTTACCCTCTGTGGCACAAAGGCTCGGCTTATCCTCTATGCCCGCAATGCCAGTGTCATATCCAGCGCTCTAGATATCGACCAGTCCCCCGAGGCTTTCCTTCGGATTATACTTGGTCTGACCTCCTGCTCTCCAGCATGGAATGGCAGAGACGAAAACTACTTCTTTGATGCCATAACAGGGAAGATGTCATTAACCATGCAGAGGCTCACTTTCGAAGTGACAAATCGTCCCATCTTTGTTTCCTTGTCTTCACAAACCAAATCAACCAAGGTTTGGCTCTGTAAGATTGCACACTCCATTATCAGGGTTCCAAAAGCCCAGCACCAAACACAGTCGGTCGTTCTTAAAGACTGTTGGATGGAGGCAAATCTCACCTCGGACATTGATATACACAAGCTCCTTGTCGAACGAAAGCCGCTTCCATTTGCCGATGAAGAGGAGAGGGCGATATTTGGGGAGCAGGATAGGCTTGGGATCTACGCAGGTGGCCATCAACAGGTCGCTCTTTGGGATTTCAAGAAGAACCTTCCTGGAATCCCAAAGGTCTTTGCCAGCGAGAAGGTATTGTGTGTCAACCCTGGCCCCTCTGGCCGGGAGAGGTCGAAGAGGTCAAAAGTTCTTGATTCCACAGATAACATTCTCCGTCGATTTAATACCCAATTGATAAGGCAGCCCCGAATACACATCCGTGTCATGTATGAAACGGTGGGGGCTCCAATAACTTGGTTCTCCTGTCGGCGTGAGTTTCTAACCATCATGATGGGGGCTGCAGCAGGGAAGCATGCTCCACATTTTCTGGGGAATATTGTGCTAATGGTTCTTTTTAGGTCTCTTCAATGGTACCCGTAAGAAAGTCTTGCAATGTGATTCCAGCGACACGAACATTCTTATGGTTGTTGAAGACCTCGAGCCCATGAGTGTGGTGCCTGACTGGCCAAAACAAGGATACATGAAGCGAGGTGGGATGTTGGGTGATTGGGGTTACGCTGAAGATCGAGACCCTCGGAAAGCCAAACCCCAGCACCATGGTGAAATGACGGTCAGTATCATCCTTGAGTTAAGTATGACCTATTTGTTACCATGCTTTTCGCCCCATAGGGCACCTTTCCCTTCACGTCTTGGGAACTCCTCTCAGATCATGACCAACTCAACCCCAGCAGGGTCCACGCTGTGCATCATGATTTAGAGTCGATGTTTTGGGTAATTTGGGTCATGGCTGTCAATTTAGAGGGCCCCTTTAACCACCGCCGGGAATGGCGCAAGGGCACCTTCCAAGCTGACATGCCCTTCTCAGGCCATGTACGAAGACCCCTTCTTCTCAATCCCAACCTTAATGGTGTACCTGTTTGGGCTACGCCTGGCTTTCATGCATGTAGTCGAGCAGAGGTCTGCGAGTGGAAGCGCTCCATCCCTGAGGTCCTGTTACAAACCTGTATGACCAGCTATTGGACTGACGGCAAGAGTGGTCATGCCTTTCTCGAGGGCATGAAGAAGCTTGCTTCATACTTCCGACAGACTTGCCATCAAGACCCAGTCACTGGCAAGTTGGTCGCTAGCCCCCCACCCATACGTATCACCCCTGTGAAGTTTGTTCAAATCCTCCACGATATTCGCGAGGCTATCCCGCCCGAAGAAGACCGTCCAACAGAGGTCCAAATCAAAGGGGGTCGTGACAGGTATTGCACACTCCTCGCCTCACAGGGCGGCATTCAAGTGTCAGTTCTTGATACGCATGGGGCGCTTCTCAAGTCCCAGAGGGACCATCCCACTACTCGCTCCAAGCGCCTGTGCCCTGCTGGAGAACCCATGGATGCTTCCAAACGGCTTAGGGCTGTGCCTCAGCGCCTGGAGTGCAGGAGGCTTCGTCGGGCATCACAGCCCTCTGATTCCATTTCCCATCGCCCCTCCATGCCTGAAAAAAGCCACTCTGTGGAGACAAGGTGTTGCTAGGGGAATTGGGTAGAGATTCATTGTGGTGTTGAGCTTTGCATTGCTATGTATCTCAATCGACTGGTATCAATACTCAGCATGACTTGTGCACCCCAAGGGTCTCCTATGTCATGATCTACGATAGTTTGCATACATGTACAAAGACCTCTCATTGTATACATTTTGTGTGGATGCTAGGCCATGTTTTCAGTTTTCATGCATCAGAGAGAGCTTTTCCAAAAAAAACACCCTGCAGAACACCCTGTGGGTTCGATAGAATCCAACCAACAGAGTGCGAATAGGTGTGGAACAAGCGCAGCAAGTGGCTGTATTCTTGATGTTGGGGGAAATATTATATGTGGCATATAATTGGTGAGTGGGCGATAGCCCTCATTGCAGAGCTGTTAGCGACATTTTTTTATCAGATCACCAGTGTACCAAGAAAGATCGATTGATCGAGCCCTGTTATCTGGGAAGTCAAGATGGTAGCAGTGCAGATATGGCCTACCTCCTCTAGACCAACCCCCTCAGCATTTCATTCCATATGGGCAGAGATGCTGCAGGATATCTGGGGAAAGATGGCAATGCAGGCCAGAAGACAGGCCGCTTGGGCATTTGGGGCATTGATTGTGCAGGTGCACAACATGCGCATGGGCGTTGCCTCGCAGGCAATCCGAAATGAGGGGTGATTTTCTCATTCCTACCGTCTGTATGCTATGGTGACATCTCAGACAACATCGTTGGCTCCTCTCAAGAGCCTCACCCCTCAAGATATCAGGCCACACGCTGTGGCAATCGAGGTGACCGTCGCATCCCCACAGCCTTCATTATCACTAGCTACTCAGGAGATGGCGAAAGAATGGCGAAGGATTACCTTTAGTTCATCGTGTTCAACGTTGGTGGGTCGTCAGGGGCGCACCCGGATGAGGTGGTTGGCCAGCAGAATATTCCAGGGCTTGGGGACACCTAAAGGGTGCTTATGGGATGCCATGCTTTCTGGGAACCGCAAGAGAGGCTCTATAGGATATGGGCGCGGCTAAATGGAAGGGGCGAAGGCTATGCAATCACGCTGCATTTCCTAGGCGAGCTGAGGGGGTTAATGCCCATGGATCACCTCGATGCTGTGCGCAGCTTGGGATCGGGGTACATATTTGATCCGCTGGATCCGCTAGACAGGGGAATGCAGCTGGCGCTCTTCCGGGTCACCGCACATGATGGGGGCGAGGCTGAGGGGTCCCAGGCACCGTTGATCCAGACCGGCAAGGGGTTAGTTCAGACAACGCACGCATGGTTATGCAGGGCAGCCTCACGAACGAGAACAAGACGATCCTATTTGCTATGTATCTCATCCAGAGCGCTCCAGATAGCGCGTTCCGCTTGACGAGCAGTGTCAAACACCAAGGTCATCTGCCCTACAGTGTCCAAGGGCTGCCCCGTTTCAGTGGCTTCACCCCCGCCCTCGTTGTGCCAAAGGGCGTGGTCCTCACTCTAGCCAGGGCACGCAGCTGGTGGGGCAGCTTTCCGAAACACATCCTTAAGGCGATCACGCCGACATTGGAATGCCAGCTTCGGACAGGCAAAGGCATGCCTGTGCGGCCCAGGCGTCTGACCTATTGGCACCAGGGCATGTGCCAAGGATGGCTTCAGCTGTGGATGGCATACCTGGTTTTCGAGGGTGTCCAGGGGAGCTGCCCGGTGGGCTTTTGGTATGTTGTGGTCTGCACTGGGAAACAAGGGCATCAGAGCGGTGCCTCACCTGCTGTCTCACCTTGCACTGAATGCCCTCTTGTCGGAGGAGGAGGGGGGCACAGGGATATATGGGGGGGGGGTGAGTTAGCGGCTATGTTGGAGGGCCTGGTTAACGAACAGAGCCCCTCCAGCATGGACAAGAGGCCTCCTGGTGCTCAGGTTGAGCACCTCTAAGCACCAACGCATTCGTTAGGCTGTCTCCATGCCCCTCAACCGCGTGGGCAGGTATATGTACGCTATGCGTCGCCAAGACACTGGCTCCAAAAGCAGGCCGTGGGCGAATGTTGCTGGGGCAGCATACGCTGCCGTTTGGCAGAAGGGGAGGGGTGGCCCATGGTAGAGCCTGGCATGAGAGGGGGGAGGGGTATTCGCGCCAACGCTTGGCGCAAGGGGGGGCAGAAAAAGCAGCCCACGCA
>JBBPMH010000613.1:0-20473 GCA_038090235.1 Pulveroboletus ravenelii
GAACCGCGAAANTTGTGGGTTGTTATTGGGGAGGGACCAAAAAGGCAAGTACGTCGTGACGACGCTATTGATTCCCAGGCAGCATTCAACGAGTGATACGTGTACGATGGATGAGGAAGAATTAGTGATGCAGTTTACGGAGGAACGGTCGTTGATCACGCTTGGATGGGTGAGTTGGAGGCTGATAGAACGCGATTGTGACTACTAACATCTTGTTAGATCCATACACACCCGTCGCAGTCATGTGAGTATCTGACAGGTCCACTCCTGGATAACCATTTCTCACTGTGCCGTGTGTATGTACATGTTCAGGTTTCATGTCCTCGGTCGACTTGCACACCCACTCGGGCTTCCAACGCATGCTCCCCGAATCTTTTGCCGTTGTCTGTGCACCCAAATTCACGCCCAAGTATGTCACCTATCCACTCTCGGATGCGCCACCTGATCGTCCGTCATCCCACAGCTTTGGTATCTTTCGTCTAACGGATCCGCCCGGTATACAAACGATTCTGGGTTGTCACGCCAAGGAAGCGTTTCATCCGCATCCTGATCTTCCTATTTATACCGTACGTCTCCTTTTTCTTGTTCCTTTCTCGCCTGCCTTGTTTGCATCCCAAATTGGCACTCATGCACTCACTTTTATCTCTGGCCCTTTGGATTGAACGACATGGAACTGATGAACGAATTATACAGGATGCGGACAAGGGACACGTACAGATGAGGGATATGCCGCTGGAGATTGTGGATTTGCGGTAATCGTTTAGGTATATGCGTTCTGCCCTCCATCCCTGGGCCATTCTGTTTCTTGCCTTTTTCATCCATTGATCCGTTCAACGTCGCCTTCTTGACACGTCTTGTCTCGTCTTGCCCCCCCCGCGCTCTCTTTCCTCCGTTCCATCCCGTCACTCTTTATCCACATGACAGACGTTTCTCCCTATATAATATCTTCATGCAAGTAACCACATGGCATATATTCAATTTTCATTTTCCGTAATCGTTTCGAGTGTCGAGCGCCACTACTCTCTCTCCATTCCCGGCACTCTACGGCTACGGTTGTCAAACTCCATCTGGGGCCAAGTGAAACGGGCCCGTGTACACCCAAGAACGGGGCCGTTGTTCGATTTGATACCCTAACCCAAAAACGCCGGCTGCGATGCCGTATCAGTTGAGTTCAAGCTGAGTTTGATTTCGTCGATCCAGTTGACTCCCATTGCAAGTTGATCCCCTTGTATCTAATCCAGCAGCATTTCGATCCTAGGGACAGTACACAGGAGCGGGATAATACCGGGCGAAATTACCGCACATACCATTACCATTCTCTCGATCGCGGGCATGATTGGGCCGCGGGTGAGTACGTGAGCGTCGGTGGGACCCGGACATGAGTGAACAAGCAGAGGCGCGGCCCTGGCGAAACGGATGTGTTGTATAGTGTGTACGTCGTCGAGGAACGCAGGCGCACGAAACAAAAAAAAAAAAGCGCAGATCGGAAGCCGCAGCCGGGGTCTGGCGTATGAATTCTACGCAGGTCCTCCTTTGAGACGGAAAATGGAAGGACCGAAGGAGACACGGACTCAGAATAGGTAGATCGGACAGATATTCGGCCGCATCGTTGGCCGCCAGGTCCTTACCCTGAACCCGAGTGCTCACCTCAGTGGCGGGGGGAGAATGTGCATACCAGGACAACTTGTCGATGCCCATTGCCCATGACCGAGGAAATGGGGATGGATACGGACGTGGGTGTGGATGTGGACACCGACAGTCCCTCGGTCTCGGAAACCCACCGATCGACTCGAGGTCCGCCACGCCGCCATCAAGCTCGAGGGCATATCCCAGTCCGCCGTTCTCTCTCCTTTTTCCTCAAAAAGATATCCAGCACGTTCGCGCTTGACGCCCAGCCAGATTGACAATATGATGGGCGATGGGCGATGATGGCGATGGTGATGATGGGATGGTAACGATAGCCTTTGTTGATCCTATGGACGTCGGCCAAGTCAAGCGCCAAACCCTTCAAACCCTGTGCGCCTTGGGCTCCGTGGATCTGACCTTCGGAAAAGGTCTCGAGCGACACAAGGCCCCGAGTTGGACACATTCGGTATTCGGTATCCAATGTTGCATGGCATCTTAGATTTGGAGCCTCATTCGGGAGAGTAACGACATTGATATCCGCAGGTCACTGTCGACAAGTGGCGGCGACGGGGCCGACGTGCCTCCTCCACAGGTCAGCAGCAACGACATGCCGAGGAGTCTGAGCCATGGATGGAGGTGTAAAGAGACTCCAAGGGCCATCCTCGCCACCATTTGCGCCCGACCTAGTTCCCGAATGGAGCTAGCACCAAGGAAGCTCCATACACGCTGACCGTAAACGTGCATGCCGCAGCTGGAATGAACACGTACCATACTCTGATCGAAGATTGGACATCAACTAAGGGGGGAATGCGTGATGATCGCACCGGGGCCACCTACGCAATCGACCACTGAATAATCACAGGGCGATGGGCAATGCCGAGTGTCGGTGAGGGTAGAATGTGAATGGGAGCAGACACGATAAGCCAGTGACCAAACCAGAGACGGTCACCAAAGGCGGTTCAATTGAAGGTGGTGTGGAAAGTCCGAGAGCAGGTTCCGCATCCGGGCCTCAAACGGATGTAGCCTTGCCCCGCCACGCCGGCCAGCTCAAGTTCTACCCTAGCAAACACCCCGTCAAACATGCGCCGTTCCAGAGCGGACCGCCAAATTTGCCTGATGCACGATCTGGAGTCCGATAACGGTCGACTCCAACCGACAGCTCGCTCCAGCTGTCCACCTGACTAAAGCTCGCCGTCTTTTCTTCTTCTCGCAACACCGGTCGACCGATGACAAGTGCTAGCGAGTTTCTGGCAATCACCGCGCCGCAGGCCTCCGCGATGGTAAAGAGAGCTATTTCATATATTGGTACGGCAACGTCCTTGATCCTATCCTATCCCGTTCCGCACCGGCGCAGGGCAATTTGGTGACACACGCCAGTGGTCTCCTATTTCCCATCGCCAGGTCTGTCTTATCCATCCTACACGCGATACCAGATGCGGCCGCCCCTTCCTGATCGGCGCGTTCGGATAGAGCGGAAAGGGGTGAACATGACGTGAGCGTACGCGTGAGGATACATATACGAGCACCTACAGCGTCCAAGCGTGGGCTGCCCCGGGGAAAACCGAAATCTAGATCATCCGCTTGAGAAAGCTGGACATAGACCATCAGCGAGCCAACCGCACCCACCCGGTACAGGAAAAGAGACCACATGCGCGGAGCGATACGCTCCGACCGCACGAACACACGATACCCGACTGCGGCTATGGGGGAGAGGTGAGCACCCTCTTTCTCACTCATCTTGACCAACACGTGTGAAAAGAACCCAAGAGAAGGCACGAAAAGGATGATCTCCGGGCGTTGGCTTCCTTAGTGCTAGGGTATGACCAATTCCAGAAGGTAAGGGGGAGTGTGATAAGATTGGATCTAGCCAAGGCGACATGATATTTTTGTTTTCGGACGACTGAGCAGCGGATG
Organism: Pulveroboletus ravenelii; assembly: GCA_038090235.1. Lineage (NCBI taxonomy): Eukaryota > Fungi > Basidiomycota > Agaricomycetes > Boletales > Boletaceae > Pulveroboletus > Pulveroboletus ravenelii. Next base: position 3,541 of record JBBPMH010000613.1, read on the forward strand.
GGGCCAAGGGTACCCGTGTTGGAAATGCCATCGTATCCTCGATATCTCCCGCAGGACGTTCCGAAACTTCCGTTCGTCATGCACTCGTCCGAGTTCAGCCGAAAGAAAGAAAAAAAAAGCAAGGATGTGTCAACCTCGGGAACCAAACAACACCGCATGCATTAATTGCTACCCCGGTGTTTCGAAACTCGTCTGCGAAGCTGCAAGAACTTTCATGTTGTTCCTTTTTTTTTCCCATACACGTCGATCCCGGCGCATTAACCCAGATTATCCGCCCTGGCGCCTGCTCACCCGTCCCCCTCGGTGTGTGTGACCCGCGGGTGAAGACGCGGTATGGTTTTGTGCGTCGTGTCCCGAAATGAAAGCCAAGAGCACTACGCCGGGGACAAAGGAAGCCAAGAACCGCGGGGAAAGGAGAAGAATAAGAAGAGGGGGCATTCCGACGCGTAGGTACGTAAAATTGGGGGAAACGTACGTCCAAGTGCGCATGACCCATCTTTGACACCCCGCTTATAACTCGATTATCTTGCGGATGGCCTAACGAATGATCGCGATCGCTGCGCAATGACAATGATAGCGCGTGGTGCCTTTTCTTTTCTTTTTCTTTTTTTTTTTCCATTGCTCTCGTAAAGCGCACTCAACAAACGACGGCGAACGGCGTCGATTCTCCGCAAGGTGTTATGGTGGTTGGATGAACCCATCCACGCCCCGAAAGCCTCGGGCGTAAGACGATATCCATCTCGGACCAAGCGCATGCCCAGGCCATCCTGGGTGTGATCCGACTCATCCCGTCCCTTCCGTGCGTGCGTGTGCGGTCCAATCTCGCACCCCTTCTTTGCACCCGTCACCTGTTCGTTATCTCATGCCTGCATTCTTCATTTGACCTCGTGCTCCCATGGCTCACGTCTGTGTTGGAGAAGGACGTGTGATGATCGAATTTCGACCTGGAGATAGCTTTTGCCATCCGCTTCTGCATCACATTCATTCCACCGACTCCTACAGCTTGGGGCCTGTTACCCGCAGCCATGTGTCGACTTGCATTGTCTTTCTCAAGGCAATGCAAATGGAGCAGACCGGCTCCAACAACGCGCTGGCGGTACCCCCATCTATTGTCCTCCGCCCTCCAGAGGCTGTTGTTAGCGTTGTTGTTCGAGTTGTCTGTCCATATACGTAACGATGCCACGCCGAATCCGCGTTGTTGTTCCGCTTTGCGAGCCAATTAAGGAGGGGGCGTTTATTAGGCAACTGCACAGGAGGGAAAATAGGCGCAAGTTGGGAAGTCCTATAATTTCCCGGCCTGCTTTCCCCTGTCGCGAATTCTTCCCACAGCCTGACCAATCTTGATCTACGCTGTCCTCGTAGAAAGCATCAACACGTTGCTTTGGCCGTGACAGGCAACCCAGTTATCGTCATTTCGTCCACCCAGCCAACTCAGGCAGGTGGTCCTATACAGCCACCGCGGTCGAGGTAAATACTCGCCTCTCCGTCCCATCCCCCTCACTCGTCCTCCCTCTCGCCATGTTCCCCTCATCAATCCTCTCCTCGCCCGCACTCTCCGCCGCCAGCCGTCTCTCAGATGGCAGCAGTCGACACTCTGACCAAGGCCACCCCTTCCCCCGGACGAAAAGCCAGCCCGACTTCGAGATCGAACGTCCCCACAAAGGTGCCAACGGCGCACCCAAACGACCGTCCGCACGGAGATACCAGTCAGACTATGCAGCGGAGCACGCCTTCCGTGCGAGCGTCTCGCGCTTCCTCGCCGCCAAAGCACGACCCTTTACCGCAGCCGGCCGCATCCTCCTCGATCCCTCCGCACTCGTCCTCTTCTTCCGTTCAAAGGTGTGTCTCCTCCCCAGTCGAGCTTGTGTTGACAGTGCATTGAACTCGTCGATGCCACAATAGAGCGGCATCACCCACTCGCTCGATTTCCCCATTGATGTAGATTATGACACCCCCCCGGCGCTGGACGTCTTGATCGCGGCTTGTCGACCTCACCAAACGGCAGGAATCAACGTCTTCCCCGATCGTGACTCGCTCTTCTACCCACCCAACCTCCCTCTCACCGCCACGCTAGAGATCGCAAACCACCCCATCCTCGACGCAGTACGCAATGCGCTCTTCCCGCATCTGCCCGTCGGCCACTACCTCATCACGGTACGAGATCGACTGGAGGTGATAGCGAGTGGCTGTCGAATGTCTGCACAACCACGCTCGTTGCGAAATGATGGGCGGGTGGCCACGATCGTGGTCACCCTCCCTGTGCAACACCGCGGCGGTGCCATGATCGTCCGTACCGCCGACGGCGCCGAAGAAAAATTCTTTGGGGGTGGTCAATCCGAACAGGTCGAATGGACCGCCTTCCTCGCCGAATGCGAGTATGAAGTCGAAACGATCCAGAAGGGGTGTCGAATGAGCATCTCGTTTGCAGTGCACCTCAAGACGTACGGGCCTTCAGTGGACCCGCTCATTACCCCGAGCGAATACTTTCTGGACTTGTTGTCCCCCGTGTTGAGTTTGTCACGAGGGCGAAAAGTGGCGTTTTACCTCACGCAAGAGTATGGTGTGAATCCAGCCGACGCAATAGCCGAGTCACTAGTGCCACATGTACGTCTGTTTCATCTGCGTTCCTGCGTCGCGCCTTGCCGCCTCGCCGCCTCGCCTCGCCTTGTGCTTTGGCGGAGGTACGATGCGATGCGGTACGGCGTGATGGGTGAAAAGGCCAAGCTGACGAGACTGTGACTGCTAGCTGAAAGGGAGCGACTCGCTCTTGTACCACGCCCTCAAGCTATACAAGCTCGCGCCGGAGCTCCACTGGGCTGCCGGGGGATACATATGGCCGATCGACCGTACAGTCGAATGTGGCAGCGACGCCGAGTCACCCACAGTCCCCATGGTGCCCTTTTCCACGCCCTACAGCTCGCCTTCCAAACGCAATGTGCCTATGCCAGTAAGACCGATGAGTTATTACGGCGATCTCGCCGAGGACGAAGAACTCGATACGGTGCGGACGGAAGCGGACATGATTCGATTACGGGTGGAAGAGTCAGGAGCCATCGCGCTGGCAGACGCGGAGATATCCATCTTGTCAGATTGGGCGCCCGGACCGATGACCAAGGAGCGGGTATACTTGACATCTGGCGGGGAATTGGAGAAGCTGATTGTAAACGTGTTGATGGTCACGTATGTCCCGTGAGCGCACGCGGCCCTTCTTGTTCCCTGCTGTGAGAGGGCGGTGAACCCAGCTGGCCTGTTTTTCTTTCTCCTATACTTGTCTCGCCTATAGTATTATTAGTGACACAATACGCGTCTGTAATACCTTGCAGCACTTGTACGAAAAATCCAAAAACAGAAAGGAAAAACTTGACGGAGCAGTAAAAAAAAACATGGATGCAGCGCGGACGTCCGTCGCGACACAAGACAGTGTGGGGTGACAACGTGATTCAGTCTCCGACCGAATTGTTGTTTACTTCTGCCTCAGCCACCAGAGTAGACCAATACCCAATCGTCCTCTGGTGCTGTGGCCGTCTTCGCGGCAAGGGCGGTTATCGCGTGGTTTTGGGATTGAACACCACAATGCTGCATATGTGGGGGAACCCTAATCATTCGTCAAGACGTGCAATGTCACATAAGATTGAAAGTATGTAATTTAACGTTCGGCGTGGGCGCGTAACCCCCTAGCGGGTTGAGTTAGGTTAAACATCGGCGCTGAATGTGCTCAGGCATGTCATCGGTTTCAATGTCATGGATTTTTTTCCCTCTCCAACCTGGTCGTCCAATCCCTTACTATTAGTGAGTGGTTCTTGTGGTGGGACTAGAGCTTCTGCTGAATACTAATCATAGCGCTTGTCCCCATGAAAGAGTCGACCGTACGAGAGACGGAAGAGAGGGCGCTTTATGTACAGCAGCCAGCATCGAGCGCGTTCAACTTGGGTTCCGTCCGTGTTCCCCGTCTCCACATGTGCCGAACAGCGTCCCATACGTAGTTCCGACGTTGCTGTGAATTCCACCTGGTGAATCTGTTCATTGTCTATATCCACGCCTGATTCCTGATTCCTCTCCATCAACACGCGCATTTGACACGATATGGCATGCTCACATAGCCCCGGCCATGGTTTACGCACATCCGAGGATGGCTGTCCCGACGATGCTTGCTGTGATATGAGATCCGAACCGCCGCCAGACAAACGAGCGCCGGGCCGTTTTCTTCGTGTCACCGTTCACTGCCATCTCACCAGTGTTAATGTTCATCACAGCGAGCTGCAGAAACGTTGTCGCATGTCCCGAATCGTTTTGCCAAAAAGCCTAAACTCACTGCCTCCGGATTCTGGATTGAGATCCGAAGACCAGAATGCGACATAACACGGTAGGCTTATCCTATGATGTCACTCTTTTCATCATGGGAATTTGACAGTGCCTCATGCTAAATATGTGCACATATGCCACTATGCTACCATGTGTGGAGTCAAGCGTCACCGTTTGCAGGACCCCACTCACAGACATGTATTGAAGTTCCAGTATGTTCGTTAGTCACATCGCCCAGCTCCCCGTTCCCATCGTGGGTTCAATCCTGAGGGTGACTGTCCGCTCCACCAAGATCGAGACACTCCTGGCTCCAGGGAATATGACAACCTAGATATATCGGGTGGCTGTGGGACGATCAAGGGACTCCGCATTCCCAAGGAACAGTCAGTACGTGTATGTCCTTTCTCCTCGGCGCTGACGACAATCAAATCAGCAGCCAGCTGGCGGGTCTAACACATGTTGTGCCAGTGGGCTATCATGGCATCACTAGGAAAGGCCTAGGACTGTTTGAGCACCTGCCAAGCTGGCAAGCCACCCCATCGATCTGATCGGGTCGAGCAGTGTCGGGACGCTAATCAGAGGCGCAGATGAATGGCTCAATGCTGCCCGGCGAGCCGCCCGCGGCCCACAGCAAGGTTCCGTCTGCAAAAACCACCAGGCAGCTGTATTCCATAAAATAAAATCCGAGTTGTTTTCTCACATCATGTTTTACAGAAACGTTTTTTAGGCGGGAGTTCAGTTGATAATTAGCCGCTCTTTCATTTGGATCATGCTCCCTGACTTGATAGTGACAAACGGTACCTCCCCTAGAAGTGTGAGGACTGATGATCGGTAGGTCACTCCAGCATTCAGTAGGGGTATGTATGTATCATTGACCGCATTTGTTCATCTGTTCATCGTCTCTGAGTGCAGAAGCAACTACGGACGAATATCAACTACAGTCGTAGCCGGGAGACCATATATTACAGTCACTGAAGTACACGAGCCTGTCTCAGGTATGAGAGGCAATGGATCAGAATACAAGTATACGACAAGTCCAAGTGTCCTGCTTCACGTGACAAAAGTTCGGTCCCGTCTGTTTTCTTTTTTTTGAGCTGGAACTCAGGTCTTCCCTTGAAACTTGGGAGTCCAGAACGGCAACATCACCCACGGAGCCGGGGCGTTAATAGCTTGTCAATCACCTGTTTCATATAATGCTTCCGCGCAATGGTGTATTGATGCGCTTGTGATGCCCACGTCACAAATGTCAGCGGTGAAACGGGGTGAGACCTCAGAGAACGACCTTATTTTCTGCGCAGATATATCATACCTCGGAGAGCGTTGTACCCTGCAGAGAATCGATCCTTGACGTCGTTGGCGTGTGTGTCCGAAACCAAGGCCATTAGTAGTGACCGTCAGACTTGGCCTATGGCATGTCTCAACAAGCGTGGGAACCGGAAAGCGGCCAAAAGACGAATGTATTACGCGACCTCAAGGGCCCCGAGCGAGGACGGAAGCACTCCGGCTGAATTTCTTGGTTGCAGGGACCGTTTGGTGACCTCCGTGACAGCAGACCCGAAGGCTCGGCCTCAGGTTCACATATAATTTAGCTACGCACTTGCGGAATAACAACTCGAACCGAGGATGCTGTGGCCTTTGCCTATGTACAGGGCAGCGTCGCTGGTCGCTGGTCCGGAAAGCACGAAATGTGTCTGATAACAACCCAAGCCTTGGGAAGAATGAAGGTCGGGCCACTCGTCAAAGACCGTCGAGTTGCGTATGCGTTCACCCCCGCAGGACCTGGCCCTTGATGTGTCAATGTCAGACGGTCGAGGCCCTGTTGTTGGATTACGTATATCATACATAGCTACCAAGGAAGTGTGCTTAACTTCTATCGTCGTTGATGTTTCGGCTCGTCGTCCTTCCTACCACCTGCATCTCCACGTCTTCCTCGGGAACACCGGCCGTTGAAGACTCCGCGAACCCGATCGGCGACATAGCCAGGGCTCGGGAAGACAAACCAAATCCACTGTCGAGCCCCGCATTTTCTCCGTGGGGGAGATGGAGGTGCAACTCCCGTATGTTCATGATAAAACGGGGACAGAGGGTGAACATAAAGACGAAGATCAGCATGTCCATCACAAACCCGGCCATGGTCTGGCCAAATTTGATACAGTAGAGCAAGTGGCTGCATTATGAGATCAGTTGTGGTTAACGAAAATCAGACGGTGCTTCGGTGAACGAGAGCACGGAGAGGAGGCGAAGAAACGGACATGAGGAAGTAAAGAATGCCCTCCGTGACAAGAAGGTTGAGGTATCGGTTGACTTTCCATTGCTTGGTTGCCTTATATGTTTGAACCGATTCCATGCAAAAACGGGAAACTGCAAGAATGAACAGGAGGGTGGCCAGAAGAAGCCAGGGAATGAGTTTATATGGACCAAGCTTGAATGGCGCGGTGTATATCGGATTGCAAAAAGACATATTGAGTATTTGAGGAGTGCTCACTGTGGAGAGGGGGACGTGAGGATGATCCCTTGAACAAAAGTAATCGATGCACACTTGACAAGTAGGTGCTAGGGTTGTCGTACAGAGTCGCAGAAACCGCGCAAAGGATGACCACAACTGCGTAGAGCGCAAGGAGCCCGCCCATGACGATCTTGGATTGATTGTACATTACATACACTCGCAAGATCATCACGACTGATTCAGACAAACACGGTTTGTCATCTACGTGGTACATAGAGTATAGGATCACTTACTATCGGCGGCAGCCAGATATATTGTAAATGCCCAATCAGATACGATGAGGAGCACCGTGCCTTCCAATTCATGAGTCGATGTTTGTGTACCCGATGGCCGAGGAATCCTACTTACACCTATAAAATTATCATCAATAGTTGCGCAAACATGGGGTACAACAAAACCTACACCTATTTGATCAAATATTTGTTGGGTAAGGAATGCACTAGGATAGGGTGGAAAACTTACCAAAGCGGGGCCAGGAATGAAAATGCTTCCGTCTTTCGAAGAAGTAAGTAAATTAACACAGGTGACCTGGCATGGTACATACAGAGCCCTCTTATCCTGTGTGAAGGATCAGAGTTCAGTCTCATTAAGCCATTATGCTCCGACCATCTTTCAGAATGACTTACACAGCAAACGTGAGTCCTAGATAACGAACCTTTTGGATGCATCAGTGCCAGTTTGTCCTTGGGATGGCGAATACGCACGAAAATGAACATCGTAGATACAAAGGTCCATGACCTATTCTGTAAAGATATGGTCAGGGTCGCACATCGTATGCATTCGTTGAATCTCGCCAACCCAGACGTATGTTATCTGCGGAGGTCGTCAGAAAGAGATTCTAATAAGGAAAATGGAAAATATAAAAATACCTCATTCGAGAAGGTGATGACTGAAACGTGGATTTAAGTTTGGAGGGTGGTGATCAATGTGTGGCGCTCACTGTAATCATATACGACTGCGGTTGCAATCACAACTGTAACATTGATGAGAGTAGGTCACCCTCACGGTGAGCACTCTCACGAGATACATAGTTGTTGAGCTGCAACTCCTCCACTGCTAATTGTAAATCGGAAGACATGGTCTGAGAGTAGGATCCGGGAGGAAGGCCAACTGACGACGAGGGGCAAAATTTGGGGAAGGATAAAGCGTCCCTGGTTGTTGCTACACAGTTAAGTATGGTCACTCCTGCTCCATGTGACGAGATTGTAATTTAATCTCCAGGGGGCAAGGAAGCGTTAGTACAGAATCACTAGCGGCCGCGCGTTTCACAACGGCCACACCACTAATGTGCTAAGTGCATCTACGTGCAGGGCGGGTGGTAAATAAGACGGCGTGTGAGCGTTTCATCGACCTCCGAGGTATTGGTGTCTTGGGCTCGCGAGCCTGCCAATGCTGCGAGGTCCGCATCGGCTCCTAATTGTTGTATTAGCTCAACTTGTCATTTCTTGCAGCCTTACCAAGAAATCGTTCAACCCATTGCTCCTCAGCGGTGTACCAGTGACAGTGTTTTAAAAAAACCTCCAGCGCAACACCAGGCACAAGTGGGGCATCAGGAAACCATGAGCGGCATTTTTAGGCTGTAATTAGTAACCAGTGGACTCTCAGCGGAATAACTTTGAAGGAAAAGCTGCCGCGAAGTAGCAGAATGGCAAATGACAAAATAGTAAAACTTGGCGAAGTTGTTTCAAGTTACTTCAGATACCGACGAATGACCTGGAGAAGCTCCTTCAACATGATTCCTCCTGAGGCCAACAAGCCTTCATTCCCATCGGAAGCTTTGCCAAAGACCAGGATGTCCTGTGAAATACGACTTATGATCGGCGCCAATATAAGTCTGCTTTGCCGTGCGGCTTGCGACTCAGAGGCGGGCAGCGTCGGGCAGGCATCGACTCGCAATGGTAGCTGTGAGCGAACGGGGCGCGAGCTAGAGTAATAGACCGTTAGGTCTTGTACACTGTAAGTGCGGGTATGCGAGTAGTAACGAGCGTGTAAGTACTCACCTCCAGCCGGTCGTATGAAAGACTGGAGGAGAGGGATTGTACCGTACGATGTGGGAAATAGCGATGTCTAAATATGGTAATGTAACGAGTGTAGGATCGGACGGTAGTAAGGAAAAGAAGAGAAATGTACTATCTACGGTATGACCTCCAACAGTAGCATTCCATCTTCCTATGCCCTACGTAGATGTTGTTAGCACTTGCATTGATGGATACCACACACCACCGGCCACCCTCCAGCCTGGCTAGGACTGCTAGACAACGAGGGAGTCCATAACACTTCAATGCATAGACCATGCTACTGGATACTCGGCAAACACCGCTAGACACTGGGTACAACTCCATCGGACACCAATACACTCACCAGACACTGGTGCACCCCGCCGGGCGCTGGCACACTCATCATAACAAAAGGAACTGGGTGTGGGGAAGAATTGGTTGCGCCCATCATTGGCATTGCGAACATCACAAGGTCCATGGATGAGGAGCACACACAAGCATACGGTTATGAAAAGGCGGTCGACTGCCGCAGAGACGAGACAGGAGGATCCGGCATTGGCGCATTATCCACTGTGTAATCTCCGTCTGGATTTTGCCGTAGCGCGCCTCAGCAGATGAAACCCGGACAGTCGGACATCCTATCCAGAAAATTCAATCCCGTGACTCGTTGCTGGCACTACTCCATATGTACTCGACACCCGCGGCAACGAATCGCGCTTGCCACGGTTGTCTCGCGGTCTGTCTGTCACTGGTCTACTCTGTGCGTTTGGCTACTCCTCTCGGCCTCGTGTACTAATTCGGAGATTGGGCATGGCCATACTCGCTCGTTTCATCGCCAGGTTTTTCGCTGACCCGCCGGATTAGGTGGGGATTGGATTGATAATGGTTTTTTTTTCCATCCGTTGAAGCTGCGGGGGCACTGCCCACGACATCGTGGTGAGAATTAGTCGTGTCCCAGCTGTTCGATCCGGAGTTCATTGTTTGGGTGCAGGGTAGCCCGTGAGAGTACCGCTCCATCATGGTAGGAGCCATTCCCTTTGGTTGAAACGCCGTGCGCCGTTAATTTTATCAATTGCGCCGCGTGCCTGTGCGCACATGAAGGTACTCACAGGGTCCAGACTCCCCCAGCTCGCCCTCGGGCTTACGCTCCACTCATAGTCGTGCAATTTGGCAGTGCATTGTGATGCGCTCCTGGCGGTATTCGTATGCCGATATCGAAGGTGAAAGAGCGATGGATCGAGTTTCTTGATCTCGGTAAGAGCTGGGATGTGCGATATCAGATGTTCCTGTCACTCTTATTTCCGAGCTCACTGCCATTGCTGGGTATCGCTTGTGTGTAATGCACGCGATCCAGCATATCGTGGAAGGCTCCGATCTACAGTACCCCGTTCAACGACGTGCTCGTTAGGGCTATCCTTCCTTCATAGAATACGAGGCGGCTGGTCGTTGGCGTTGTTGTCCGGGCTGGCTGACCAACATCAGCTGGGACCTCACCAAAAATCCCGATATGGAGTTCTAGAACCACTGGAGTATGGGGCGTCAGAGTTAATCCGCCCAACCCCGATCATATCACAGACCGCTCATATGGGCCGCGTTCGCACAACGAACCTGCCTCGTTTTGCTTTTTTGAGTTCCCGTCACAATTGTCCTATCACACGGGGCTTTTTCGCTGCTAATAGTAGTAATATTCTAGCCCCTCTGATATTTACCACGGTACATGTCCGTTGGTGAAATTCAGGAGACTTGATACCACCTGATCTCGGATGCTCCAGTGAGGCCTACCGCGCGCCTCATGCCCCCATGCCGCTACCCATCGCTGCGGTCCTCGTCCTGGCATCTGAGGCGTATTATACATAGCTACTAACTGATATATTGATGACTTTTCCGTTATTAGTCCCGGTCGACTGCCATCCGTCTGTCAGCGTTCCCCTTTAGATCGCGCGAATCGCCAATGAGTAAACAGCTCGCTACTGTCACCAACAAGCACTACATCGCCGGTGAGATAAAGTGGGAGGCGATCTTAGGAACCTTTTCAGTTTCCACACAATGGTCATTTTAGGTTCATGCCGTGAACATTGTGTGTACGAAGGCCATCGCGTGATGAAAACCAGCAGGTAAGTTGAAAAACCTTTGAAGACGTTTGATGATTCGGTTCACTAGGTGCAGTGTCGGGAGTAAAGTGAGACCCGTAGCGGCGACAGGTGCCCGCCCCCGCGCGATCATGACACCCGCCACACAAGCGTGCATGAATCAAATGATCGGTCCTTTCCCGAGCTCCGACGTATCCCATCGGTGCTACAGAGCGAAACTGTTCCAATGCCCCATGGCAACCGATCCCATCACGCACTTGCCCAGCACCATCGCGGTGTCTGGAAAATATGCAATGCCAGGGGAAATCCACTTGACTGTGCAGATGAGGTTAAACCACGCATCTGTTGCCAATGATGCAGTGTCCACTCGCCTGGCTTGTAGGAGATGACGTCTGGTTTAAGACAGACGCACTTGACGGAACCATTCTCTTCAAATTCTGTAATGGTATCCTCCATAGATGTCCAGTGCGAGAAGTGAAAAAGCATGTTGACAGTGTCCACGAAGAAGAGTTCCCGATCCCTGAGTTTTGTCCTGGCTCATGGAGATGACCATGGACATACAAATCTTCGGCGAGAAGCCAAGGAAAATGATTCCCGAGTCCACCACATCGACTCAAGTCGACCACGCCAAGGCACACACCACTCCCCAAGGCTGCCAAGGCGGTTCCCGAGCTGTGAGGGCCACTATGCAGGTGATGGTCACCACGGACAACAACAAAGGTCCTGATAAGGAGGTTGTGAACTTCCAAGTGGCGACCCAGGGGTCATCCCATGGAAAATGTAATGGTTGAACCCCGATTTCCACATATGCGATGGAGTCAGGATATTCAGTTCGAAGTGCTGACCTAACAGTATGGGTGCGTATTCGTTTACTTTGGATCGAAGAATTCCCCTCCGCAACGCTTGGGAGGCAGTCTCTGCTACCATGGATTGTCTCGCAGGCACAGTCACGAGCGAATCCTATCTATTGCTCATCGGGGATGTTCATACTGGGTGTCGGAGGTGATGAATGGGACGTTACGAGGGTCCTCTGATGTGACGAGATTTGGAAATGCCCTCAACAAAATGTCGCTCAGTTTAAGCGCGATCTCAGGCTGGTCCCATCCCAGTTGAATGTACAACTTGTACCAAACGAGCTGAACTATCCGAGAACTTATGAGTAGAGGTTCACTGCAACAGGGATTTCACACTCACATACTCTGGACGGATATAGCTAGCGATCTCAAAGGCCGTCGAAGTGAATTTACTACCTAAATGGTATGACCCCACCTAGAGGGAATACTCACTGTTTTATAAAGTGCCGATTGGGCGATATTCACTAGCACCAGTTCCCTGCATTTCGGCGAGCCTGCAGGTTTCACACCTTCAAGTTTTTCGCAATGACCTTGGTGAAGAACTCGTCCCTCGTAGTGAACCTGGGTGGATAACCCATACTATACATTTGCTCAACTCAACGCTTGACATCTGCCCTCCCATTATCCGTTGCGAGAGGTGTCCCCTACATTGTCGCAGGAAGGGCGATGACGAGAGCACAGCAGGTGGTTCAGCACTTGTGCTGTGTCTTTAGGAAGTCGGACAAGATTTTCGAGGGAACTGTCTTGCGCAGGGAAGTCACTCCCTTCGCGCCAGTTCACGTAAAGCGCTGCGACACGAGGACTGGACGCATATGTGATGAGCAGCGATCTGTCGATGTCGAATATAACAGTTGGTGATCGTTCTTCCGTTCAGCAATTGGAGGGCTGGATGTTCGGCACCTCGGTAACTGCCGCGAAATGAATCGCCGCCTAAAATAGCGGATAGCATGGGTAGTTTCGTCGGTTGTAAATGGCTGCGACGAGCACCGAATATTCCCAACGACGAAAAAGCCAACGTTCCAGCGCGCTCAGTTGGGCCTTTTCTCCCCACTTCTTCTAGAAATCGGCGTTTCCTATTAGCATGCTCAGGTTCGTCTCCCGGCCGACCCCCACGGGACGACTCGGGAAGGTTGCTTGCTGTGGTTCCTCACCCAAAGGTACGGTATGGTTGTGTGTTGGTGTAGTTTGGTTGCTTGATGCATGGCGTGGAAATAGGTCGCAGGTCGATATCATCGACGTCTGCGCGCCGGCAGGACATAACGCTAACGGTAGATGGCAAGGAGGTCACCGTCCCACAAGGTTGGTCTTGGCGAATAGACGTGTTCTCACAACATGCATTAAGAGGTAAATAGGCTCTGCGTTGATCCAGGCGTGCGAAGCGGCTGGTGCTGTCATTCCCCGGTGAGTTCATCCATTCATGTTTCGCGACTACTGCGTCCTAATTCTATTTAAGGTTCTGCTACCATGACAGGTCAGTGTACTGTTTGTTGCTGGACCGCTTTTGGACTCACGTGCCTTTTCAGGCTTGCAATTGCTGGTAACTGTCGGTGAGTTAAAATCTGCTCAAGACCGAGCTTTCGGAATGATATTGATCCATGTAGCATGTGCCTGGTGGAGGTCGAGCGGTCTCCAAAACCAGTCGCGTCATGGTAAACTTATCGTTTTGTTGTTTTTGACCTTTGATCTTGATATTGTGTAGCGCCATGCCCGCGATGCCTGGTTCCAAAGTTTTCACTAACACACCTCTTGTCCATGCAGCTCGGTGAGTTTTGCCAGACGCGGTCTTTGCTGTTCTAATATTTCGACAGCGAGGGGGTTATGGAGTTCCTTTTGGCCAACCATCCACTAGACTGTCCCATCTGTGATCAAGGTGGTGAATGCGACCTGCAAGATCAGTCTATGCGTTATGGTTCTGACCGAACACGTTTCCACGAAGTTACCGGAAAACGTGCTGTAGAGAACAAGGATCTCGGACCCCTCGTAAAGACGTCCATGAACCGCTGTATCCAATGTACGCGTTGTGTCCGTTTCGCGAACGAGGTGGCAGGTGTCGAGGACTTGGGTACAACCGGCCGTGGGAATGACCTGCAGATCGGCATGTATGTCGAGAAGACGATGGATTCCGAGCTCTCAGGCAACATTGTCGACCTCTGCCCTGTCGGTGCACTGACGAGCAAACCATACGCTTTCCACGCCCGCCCATGGGAGCTCAAAAATACGGAATCCATAGACGCCCTAGATGCTATTGGCTCAAATATTCGGGTGGACTCTCGGGGAGTGCAGGTCATGCGGATACAGCCGCGTACCAATGACGACGTGAATGAGGAGTGGATCAGTGACAAGACACGTTATGCATACGATGGTCTCAAGTTCCAGCGTCTGACGACACCTTTGGTCAAGGAAGGCGATCGGTTCGTCCCAGCGACCTGGGAAGAAGCATTGCAGAGGATTGCAGACGGTCTGGTGGCTTCGGGTGCCAAGGATGATGAAATCCAGGCTGTGGCTGGCCACTTGGCAGATACGGAGTCCCTTGTAGCCCTCAAAGACCTTGTCAATCGGTTGGGCTCTGACAATCTCGCCCTCGATCAAGTCAATGGCAATGCGCCGCCTCCGCACGGGGTCGATGTCCGGTCAAATTATCTCTTCAATGCCACAATCCCGGGTGTGGAGAGTGCTGACGTCATCCTCCTCGTTGGTACCAATCCTCGCCATGAAGCTGCTGTCTTGAACTCGCGCATTAGAAAGGGCTGGCTACATACGGGCCTCGAGGTCGGTCTGATCGGCGAACCCGTAGATACGGCATACGGCTACGACTACCTGGGTACGGACGCCAAAGCACTCGCCGACTTTGTGGCCGGCAAGGGTGCATTTGCGGCGAAATTCAAGGCTGCAAAGAGACCGTTGATCATTGTCGGCAGTGGGCTCGCGGAGCACGCTGATGGGGCCGCTGCGTACAATGTCCTTGCCAAATTCGTCCAGGCGAATAAGAGCACGCTTCTCACCCCTGAGTGGAACGGTTTCTCTATTCTTCACCGGGTAAGTCTCGTGGAACATGTTTAGAGGTACAGTATCTTTATTGAGGGTATTCTGTGGCGCAGGCCGCATCCAGACCAGCTGCATACGACGTCGGTTTCGTACCGTCAAAGAAGGCCACGACGACGAAACCCAAATTTATTTACCTACTTAATGCGGATGAGATCGACCCTAAATTGATCCCTCGTGATGCATTTGTGGTATACCAAGGCCACCACGGTGATCTAGGCGCGTCGCTCGCCGACGTGTGCCTACCTGCTGCTGCATACACAGAAAAATCTGTGACGTGGGTGAACACGGAAGGGCGGTCACAACTTGGGCGTGCTGCAGTGCCTCCTCCAGGTGCCTCGCGAGAAGACTGGAAGATCATTCGGTGTGTGCTTTCATCCTCTTCACCTTTACTTTCTTAACCACTCTGCTCTTCCCAGAGCCCTCTCTGAAATCGTTGGCGTCCCACTGCCCTACGATGATGTTCTGAGTTTGAGGGACCGTCTGTGGGAGATATCACCGACGTTGGTACGGTACGATACGACGGAACAGACATCGGTGGACGTGGCGCTCGCTGGTCTGCAGACGCTAGTGGCTGCGACTGCGGGGGCCAAGGTGTCCGGCGGAGTACTCAAGAAGCCGATCTCTAACTTTTACCAAACGGACCCCGTCTCGCGCGCGTACGTACTCGTTCTTCCCTGCGTCGGCTGATACTGACGGTATGGCGGACATATTTTCAGATCCGTTACAATGGCCCAATGCACCCGTGCATTTGTCAATGGTGAAAAGGACACGACGGTCGGTCACCGGCGCGCGTTAGAGGCGACGTCGTATGTATGATTAGCCGTTTTGTTTTGCCGTTGCAAAGGACAAAAATATATCATCAAAGGGCTTCTTTTTGTTTCCATGTGTGACAGTGGGTGCCATGATCCGCGGCCATCCATTTAGCGAGTGCGAGTGCGGAGCCCTGCAGGTAGCATATCCGGCGACCTGTCGGTTTTATCTCCCCTGGCCGGCGCACATTGTCCGACCCACAATGTATCATATGTGTGACGGCACACGTACGTTCCGCCGCTCCATTGATCGATCATCTCACCATTCCCCGTGGCGCACATGGGCGCCCACATCAAAACACGGAAGGGACATGATGCGTGAGACGTCGTTTGCTGAACGCGGCGGATGCGTGAAACGCGTGGAAGCTGACGACAGAGGGCGCCCCCGGTCTTGAGTGACATGGCTGGCATATCTCGTGGTGCAGCTGTGTAACGTGATCGCTTGATGAGGACGTTGGGTGGTCTGACGCGCGTCCAAAAAAAAAAGAAAAAAACGGGCGGCCATCCGGAGGTCGGTTTGAATTTTCCGATGCCGGTGGCGTGGAGAACGCCCGCGCGCAAGTCGACAAAGAGGACATATTTATATTTATATTTATATTTTCGTGCATGTCTGATACTCGCGTCGTTGGCGGCGAAAGTCCCACTTTTAGGCATATAACAATCGCCGGCGTCTTTTCCGAGTGACGTTTGCGCGTGCTTGGATGGGCGTTGAATAGGGAACCCTCCATTGGACGGTGTAGGAAAGAAAGAGACATGGGAATCATCGTCAGACGTCGCCAGTGACCGTTTCGCGAGGGGGCCGAACACCAACCAAACGACACGATAAAAAAGAGACCGTGTCACGAAAAGAGCCGAAAAAGAGGTCCACATGGATGGCATCACCGATTCATCAACGTTCATTATGCGAGTGACATCAAAAAGAGACATGACAACTGATTTGATCACTTTTTCCAAATCGGATGACCCGCCAACAGGATATATGGATATCGTAACAGTGAACAGTGAACGGTCATGCTTCAAACGCTCCCATGCTCAGCGCCCCCTTTCTCATGGGCATACTCCTCCGAGTATGTCGTCTTTGGTACCCAGCCTGTAGATGTGCGTGGTGTCGTTTCCTCGAGCATCCGGTCGATTTGCTCGAGTGTCAGACCTTTGGTCTCGGGAACGAGGAAGTAGGCATAGACAAAGGCGCATGTGCAAAGGGAACCCTATACGATCAAAAATGCACATGGTCAGTCATGCGGGGGGGATGACAAAAATGGGCGGGGAAAACATACCCAAATGAAGAAGACAGACGATCGGAGGTTACCTGCGTCCTGGTTGACCATGT